>CACVBM020001156.1:0-124862 GCA_902728155.2 Microthlaspi erraticum
CCTGTCACATTTGATGGCGGGACCGCTCTCATTCATGCCTAAAAGGTAAAAGGTCAAGCTATGCGACCTAAAACAAGCTCACTTGGGAGGAATTCCCATGTCTATCTTGTATATAATGCTTTCATTTAAGTTCTTTGTAGTTGTTTCTGTCTAAGTCTTGCAGGAGTTAGTTCAAAAGGGAAGTATTCTGACTCGAGCACAACTCGATCGAGCCAATCCCACCAACCTATTTTGGCGATTGATGCCGTTATGATGCTATTGTCTCCTGCCCTCTCCAACTCATGACCTTGCTTCTCCAGTTCTTTGGGGAGCACTAAGGTATCAAACGTTTCTTCCCTTGTACATACCATCTCATTTTCATGCATTTTTCTTTGTTTTTCCCTCTTGAATCTTTCTTTGACTTCTTTCACACAAGGGACTGTGTGATTTAAGTTTGGGGGAGGGTTCAAGAGATGATTTAACCTTGTTTATCTGTTCTTAGTTTTTCATTCATCTATTTGCATAGAAAAACACAAAAAATCATAAAATTTTCAAAAATCCAAAAATATTTTCATCTTTTTGCATTCATATTTGTTAGATTGTTTAGGATTGCATCTTTCATTTGTTTGCATTGATTTGATCTTGAAAACTTGTTCATCATTTGCGATTTATTGAGTGCCCTATTTCTAGATTCTTTTGTGCATTAGGGTGAGATTGATTGAGCAGCAAGAACCATGTTTATCACTGCATGCACATCATTCAACCATTGCTGTGATTTGATGCATTTCCCTATCTATTTGAACCATAACTTGATCTTTAATTACCAATGCTTGCATTTGATTTCAACTCATGGCTACCACATACATATCTGGACATTCTTTACCTATTTCATATCCCTCTTGCTTGTCCAGATAGCTGATCTCCATCTTTGAGACAGTTACCACACCTTAAACCTAAGCCTTTTTCATTTCAAACCCCATATTATCTCTTGTGCGAATTGTGAGAACCTTTCTTGGCTTTGCTTAGCATAAGGTGTTGTGTTTAAACCGGCAGGGGCAGTAGTTCTAGTTGTCTAGTTCTCTTGGGATTGTTTTCAGGCTAAGTTTGGGGGTGCCAACTCGAGCTCGATCGAGTTGGGGTAAAAACCAGAAAAGTGGTAAAAGTTGGGAAAATCCAAAGGAAAAAGAGTTTAGTTAAGTCCAGGGAGTTGGCAGTGTTAAAAAAAGGGTCTAGTAAAGGTTTGGGAAGTTAAAAAAGAAAGTGAAAAGGGTTCTAAGTAGAAAGAAAAGAAGGCAAAGCCTCAAGTGTCAAAAAGGAAGAAAAGTTCCCTAAGTGTTTAGAAAATCCCAAACCGCTAGATGTTACCTCAAGAAGCCTCTCCCTAGGATGTTCTTAAAAGAAAAGTGAGCAAAGCTCCTCAGTTTCAAAGGCGAAATGCCAAAAAGGGTAGTTAGGATTTTGTTCTAAAAAGCTCTAAGTGTTGAACTCGATCGAGTTAGGATTAGGCGGCTCGAGTTGCTGTCCTTGCACCATCTTTGGTTCTAACACTTAGCCTTCTGCCAAAGCAAAGCCACTTTCTTGAGAGATCCCTGTTACTAAACCACCATACACTCAAAAGAGACCCTCTTTGTCTCTTAACCCATAACCCTTGAAACCAAATGAGTTGATTGATCTTGCATGTTTTTGGTTCACGTTTTTGCTTAATGAATGTTAAAGGGATTTGCTGATTTGAATGCATTGTTTGAGTGACTGTGAAGTGGGATTGATGTTGATAAGCATGGTTAAGATCTTAATGAATATCTCTCACCTTGTTGCATTCTAGAATCTCTAAGTTGGACATTTAGCAAATCGCTTTTGAGGACATGTTTTTAAAGGTTGAATCAACTTGTTTTCAAACCTCATCCCTTTCTTGTTCTATTTGTTTGCTTGAGGGCAAGCAAAGGTCAAGTTTGGGGGTGTTGATGTACTTGCATTTTACATGGTTTTAGCCCTTCTTTTATGCATCTTTTGCATAGTTTCATTCACCCAAAGCATCATTTCTTGATGTTTTCCCTTCTTTTGCATACATAGTAGTTTTAGGCTTGCATTTGCATACATGTGCACGTTTGATGTCTTAATCAGGTCATTTGGAGCTAATTGGAACATTGCCTATCACTGGAGACTAGTTGAGGAAGGAAAGACTCTGTCTGCCCCATGTACGGACCCGCACTCGGTCGAGCTAGTGAGATGCGTCCGAAGTATCGTATCAAATGAAGGGTTTCCACTCCGATTCAGCCTCTGACTTCTTCTTGGAAGTTGTGGATAATTGAGT
Source organism: Microthlaspi erraticum (assembly GCA_902728155.2). NCBI lineage: Eukaryota > Viridiplantae > Streptophyta > Magnoliopsida > Brassicales > Brassicaceae > Microthlaspi > Microthlaspi erraticum. Next base: position 2,291 of record CACVBM020001156.1, read on the forward strand.
TAGCTTTCGTCTGGAGGTGGTTTCATGTCATTCGGACCAGCGGTTCAGAAGATACGACGATATTGGTTGGACTCGACCCACCAGCTCGACCGGCCAGTTTCCAACTCGATCGAGCTGCTTTTCCAGGAGTCAAAGTCAAACCCGAAAAATGTTGCTTCCCTTTGACTCCCCTTTGACCCTAAACCTAGTTTGCTTTACTATAAATGGCATTGAGCCACGAATTAAACATAGCTTTTGCTCAACTTTTATTTAATCTTGTATTTGCATTTCCCTTTTTACTTTTTAGCCTCTCTTTGTGTTCTTGAGCTCTTGCTCATTGAACCTAGATCTAGGCTTTATTATTGTATTTTGCACTTCTCTATTTCAATAAAAGTTGTTTATATCATCTCCTCTATCTTTTGATGTCTCATTCATTGCATTTGGTTGTTTATTTCATCATGTGTAGTGAGTAGTTCCCTTTAGGGCTTAAGATGGGATAGGTTAGAGGTTGTTTATGCTTAATCCTTCTTGCTTATGTTCTTAATCTAGAAATCTCTCTCTTTTGGACAAACCTTAAGGCTACATGACCACTATCCCTGGCTTGTATGTCCATAGGCGATTCTCCACATGGAAGTGATGGAAATCGTTGGAAAAGGTCCACTAAGAGCTCCAATAACTCTTGCTCTCGAAATGGAGTTCATAGGGGTTGGATGGATTAGTTTGAGCAATGATCCTATGGCCTCCAAGGCTTGATTCTCACTGGCTAACCCCCTGTTTCTGAGATCAAGTCTTGGTTGATAGCTTTCACCTTGGGAAAGGGTTAGCTAGGCATTGAGAAGCTCAATATCAAGAGATACCTTGATACAAGTTGTTTAAGAGCAAGACTGATTAAGTATAGCCTCCCTTTAGCTGCAAAACCCTGTCTTTAACCCTAATCTTCGCATTAGCATCTTAAAGTTTGCACCTTTATCGCTTTTCATTGCATTTCCTCTGTTTTTACACCAACTCGACCCTCAACTCGATCGAGCTCATCAACTCGATCGAGCTCTTGGTCGAGCTCATCAACTCGATCGAGCTCTTGGTCGAGCTCCCTTGCATCTGCTTGTTCTTGTTAATTTCTTGCATTTAGCTGCTTTCTTTTACTTTGCATTGCATTTCCGTTATATTAGGTTGTTTAGTTGTTACATCCCTCCTTTTAATCATTTGGCTTGACTTTCTTGTGTTTGCATATTCTCATAGAGCAACATCTCACCCTTATGGATTGATAACCTCTTATACTTCAATGACTATGATGGTTAAGAGGAATTGATTGATTGTGATTGCACCATACCATCTCATCTTATTCACCCCTGTTTGCATTCCACCTCATTTCATATCATCCTTCATTCACTTCATCCACGTAAAATCATATTATCACATTCCCCTCTGGTACATCCATTGTATCAGCAACAAGCACCTCAGGTTCCTCTTGTACCCTCTGTGACCTCTGAACCCTCTTTCTACCCGTTGTAAGTCTAGCTCGACCAAGTCCTCTGTAGACCGACTCGATCGAGTTCGCATACACCTGCAAAAAGAGACAAAAACCCAGCAGTACAATAGAACAGGGGTGGTATAGCTTGATCGTCCAAGTGTGTTTGAAACTCAAATGCAACAAAAATATTCCCAAATCGGCAACGGCGCCAAATTGATGATAGGATTTTGTGTGGATGTGAAATATGAATGAAGGATGATAAGATATGAGGTGGAATGCAAACAGGGGTGAATAAAGATGAATGGTATGGTGCAATCACAATCAATCAATTCCTCTTAACCATCATAGTCATTGAAGTATAAGAGGTTATCAATCCAAAATGGGAAACTTGTCACTCTTGAGAATATGAAACAACCAGGAAAGTCAAGCAAGCAGTAAGATTTGAAGTAACACTAACAACCTAAAAAAATGAAAAGCAGTGCAATAAAAGTAAACAAAGCAGTGAAGTGTCAGCTCGACCAAGACTCGAGTCGAGTCAGAGCAAAGTACCAGCTCGATCGAGTTTAGGGACGAGTTGAGACAAACAAAGCTAAAGGTGACGACTTTAACAAGATAAAGAGAGAATTAGGGTTCAAGACAGGGTTTTGCAATCAAAGGAATCTACACTTAATCAATCTAGCTCTTAAAACTCCTTGTATCAAGGCTTCTCTTGATATTGGGCTTCTCAATGCCTAGCCAACCCTTTCCCAAGGTGGAGGCTATCAACCAAGGAATGATCTCAGAAACAGGGGGTTAGCCAGTGAGAATCAAACCTTGGAGGCTATAGGATCATTGCCCAAACTAATCCATCCAACCCCTTAGACCTCTATTGTCTAGAGCAAGAGATATTGGAGCTCTTAGTGGATCTTTTCCAGCGAATGCCATCACTTCGTGTGGGGAGTCGCCTAAGGACTTACAAGCCAGGGGTAGTGGTCATGTAGCCTTAAGATCTATCCAAAAGAGAGAGAATCTAGATTAAGACCATAAGCTAGAAGGATTAAGCATATGAAACCTCTAATCTATCCCATCTCAAACCCTAATGGGTAACTACTCACTACACATGAATGTAAACACAAGCAAATGCAATAAAAGAGACATCATAAGAAAGAGGAGATGAAATTAAACAACTTTTATTGAAATAAGCAAGTGCAAATACAAAGAGATTATCCAGGATCTAGATTCAAGAAGCAAGAGCTTCAAGAACACAAAGATGGGATTAGATCTCTAAAAAGTAAAAGACAATAAATTAAAAGAAACTAAAACAAAATAATCTAAAGCTTGGTGGTTTTTTCGTGGCTTAGAGCCTTTAAATACAAGAGGATTAGGTTTAGGGTCAAAGGAAAGTCAAGGGGGAAGCAACATTTTTCGGGTTTGACTGTTGACTTCTCAGCTCGATCGAGTTGAAGCTTGGCCGGTCGAGTTGAGGAACTCGACCGGTTGGTCGAGTAGACGGTCGAGCTGGTCTTCAAGATGGCTTCTCCCTTCTTCCTTTGCGTATCCAGTTGAGCTGCTTCCATGTGCCAAGTCCCTCCATGCTCCTATGTCCCATATGCTCCAGAATGCTCCAAAAGACCTATTTCAAAGGACCAAACATGCATATGTATGCAAATGCAACCTAAAACTAACATGAATGCATAAGAAGAGAAAAGGAACAAGATATGATGCAAATGGAAGCTAAAACTATGCAAAAGATGCATAAAAGATGTGCTAAAACTATGTAAAATGCAAGTACATCAACGGTCGGTCGAGACGGTCGGCCGGTTATCGGGTCGTAGTCGGCTATCGGCACGGTCGGAACGATCGTGGCCGATAGTTTTCGTGTTCGGCCGACGGGGTCAGACGGATGGATAAGTTTTGGCCGATGAATCTTGACCGGTCGCGGGATGATGCCCTCCTGTTCGCGCGGATGGGTCGGCCGCGGTTCACGGGTTGTGCCGCGCAGCTGTTGCCTTCATGTTCGCGCGGCGCAGTCGTGCACGGCTTGTGGTGGCGAGGTAAGGAACGGCTCGACCGTAGGGCGTTGCTTTCCGGGTCGGGACGTGAGCTCGGCCGTGGACTTGACGAGATGCGGATATGTGCGCGGGACGATCGCGGTACGTTCGTTCCACGATCGGCCGGTGTGCGCGGCTTAGGATGCAAATGCTCGATAAGGCCGTCTGGACCAGTCTTCACTAATTTGATCATATCTTCACTTCTACTCATCCAAATGATGCCAATCCAATTGCGTTGGAGAGTTAACTCACTCAGAGCACGCGGGGAACTGGTCTTGATGAAATCCATTGAATAGATCTTTTTCTGGACTCTTTCAAAGTTGATGCTTGGGTATGGAGCTGCTTGAAGCGCCAATTCTATGGTTTTGCTCCAAAATGCATCATTTCACCTGTTTAGACTCTAAGTACTATAAATCCAATAAAATTACCTTTTTAGATAGAAAACCTGCCAAAAACCATTAGAAAACAATACTAAAACAGTATAAAAAGCATGTAAAATAGAGATATATCAACACCATCATCATCACGGTGACACCAAGGGATGCCTCAAGACCAACCTCACGCACCTCCAAGGAGAGTGCCAAACGCGCAGCATCCAAGGCACCAAACTATGGGAGACTTTGATTCGTTCCGATGCTTTCTTTATGGATCGGAATCCAATCCGACCGCCTCTACCTCCAAGGAACGATTTTGAGATCAAACCGCAGATCATTGCCTTGGTGAAGCAAAACCAATTCCATGGTTTGCCCACTGAGCATCCTCTTGATCACGTCGACACCTTTGAGGAGATATGTAGCACAACTCGTGTTAATGGAGTATCGCCGGATTACTTCAAGTGCAAGCTATTCACTTTTTCTCTAAGTGACAAGGCGCTAAGATGGGTAAAATCTTTACCACCTCAGTCCATTACAACATGGAATGAATACAAGGGAGCTTTCTTGAACCAATTCTACACTAAGCAAAGATCCAACTCTATAAGGAGCAAGATTTCTGGTTTCAAGCAAGATTCAATGGAGTCATTCTATGAAGCTTTGGAGAGATTCAAGGAGTACACAAGAAGCTGCCCTAACCATGGCTTTTCAGAAGGTAACCTTTGGAACATCTTTTACAATGGGATTGATCATAAATACAAGCTTTCTCTCGATACCGCGAGCAATGGTAACTTTCATGACCAAGTCGGTGCCGGAGGCAAAGCTTTTGATTGAGAATCTCGCTGCTAGTGATGCCAATGCATGCCCTGACTACAATAGAAGCGTGAAGACCACGAGCTCATCAGAATCAGCTCAAATCTCGGAGCTAAGGAACATGGTCTCACAACTACTTAAAAGCCGACAAGGAGTTCACGCCATTGAAGATGCCCTAGCCACAAATGAAGACACTCTTATGGATTTCATGAGAGATGGCCACTGAAGAGAATCTAGAGGAAGTCAACTACATTGGAGGAAACTATGGGAATAGAGGATTCAATCCACCATTTCGCGCGCATCCAAACCTATCATACCGGAGCAACAATGTGGAGAATCCAAATGACCAAGTCTACCCCAATCAAGGAGCGTATCAAGGAGGCCAATACCAATCCAAGCCACAACAAGTCTATCCAAGAGGGATGTACCAAGTGAAGCAACCATTCACTTTTTCTCAAGAAACAAATCCAACCCAAACCGGAGAGAAGGTTGACGTGGCGTTGAAGAAATACATGGAGGAGCAGAGATTGATCACCAAGAACCTATATGAGAAGCTTGATCACATGTTTGGTGATCTAAGCAGCAAGTTTGGGTCTCTCTCTACTCACGTTCAAAAGCTTGAGGTGCAAATCGCTCAAACAGCCGAGGCGGCCAAGAAACAAAATGAGGTAAACACTCAAAAATTTTGTAGTGTTGTCTCATCTATAGATGGCACAATTGTTCCTACACTATCTCAAGGGGAAGAAGAAGAAAATGAGCCTAAGGAGAGGCACAAACCGGAGAGATACAGTTGGGAATCAAGAAGAGCTTACAAGAGAAGACTTGAAGGCAAGCCACTACAAAAACAAGAAGATCCGGGGAAGTTTGTGATAACTTCAAGTATCAATGGCATTCAACTCCATGATTGCCTATGTGATACTGGTGCTAATGTTAATCTAATGTCTCTTGCACTTGCAAAAGATTTGGGATTCAAGGAATTCAAGAGCCCCAAGATAAGAGTCGAGTTCGCGGATCTATCGTGCATGGAACCCTATGGAATGCTTGAAGATGTCATGATGGAAATAGGGGTCGATCGGTCCCAACTGACTTTCAAGTCATGATTTGGGAAGGCTCAAAGAGGAATCAACTGATTCTTGGAACCCCATTCCTTGCTACAGCTGGAGCGGTCCTAAACTACTTTGGGAATCATCTATCTTTTGGCCACATCCGGCAAGATATCTTTTTCCCAAGTGTAAATTTCAGGTCAGTGCCAAGTGCGACCAAGCTACCACCAGAAGAAGCCACTCTCATGCCTAAGAAAGAAGCTATGCTGCATGGAGAAAGAAGAGAGAGTGAGCGCTACCCAAAACCAAAGGAGAAGAAGAAAACATTGGAGCCGAGGCATGAAAATGTCTTTAAGGATATCAACTCCATCTTACTTCCAACCTTTGACGAATATGGAGCTGAAGAGGAGACTAATGGTGCACCTAATCTCTTTCACAAGATAAGAATCTTTACACCAAAAGATTCGGAGCTTAAAGGTGACCAATCCATTGAAGAGAAGCTTGAGAGAACTATGAAGCTTTTCCCCAAGGCATTGATTTTCACACTACAAGACAAAAGGCCATTTTCGACGACCACATTTGTCGGATATCCGTCAGTAATGGACGTTTCCGACGGATTTCTGACAAATTGATGCCGTTGGTTACAGCTCGTCGGAAAATTTCCATTAGTCACACATTCGTCGGAAATATTCGACGGCTCATGTCGTCGGTTATTTCCGACGCATTTCCAACGGATTATCGATTAGGGTTTCCGATTGATTAACGACAGATTATCTTTCCTCGGAAATATTTCCGACGAAAGTCCGACTATTCACCGATGTATACTGTGGTCGGCAAACTATCATAATTCCATCGGAAATATTGTGATCAGAAACCCGTTGGAAAGCTGTCATAAATTTTCCACGGATTAACGACGAAAGCGGATAATTATCCGACGAATATCCGACAGATTAACGACGAAAACTAATAATGACCCAACCAATTTCCGACAGGTTTTTTATTGAGTAAAAAAAATAAAATATCAAAAACTCACGAAAATAATATTGAAATCTAAATGCAAATGAAACTACATCATCTTTTTCATTTCAACAAAACACCAAGGTCTTAAACGTTAAAGTTAGACAAACTAGAAGTGATGAGACTTCAGTTATTGTGAGGTATCTACGATTCTCACAATTCATACAAGGGCAATATATTTTACCATATTGTTTGGCTTTTGGCTGCGAAGTCGCCAAATCCATGAACTGTTGCACCCCTTTTTTATACTCCTCCGTCAATAATCTGGTTGTAGGAATTAGGTGAGGTTGATCTATCCATGATCGAAAATCTGAAAAAGACATTACAGATCGAAGGTTTTTGAGATGCTGTTTTCTGTTCTGTTTGAGTTTAATTTAGCTGTGGGAAGAAATAAAAGAGTAGCTGATCGGATTAAAATAAAGACAATCCGTCGGAAATCTGTCAGGAAATCTGTTTGAGTTTAAAGGCAATAAAAGTTGACTAGGGCTAAATAGAGTATCTATCGAGAATCCGTCGGAAAGGCATGGGTAATTTCCAACGAGATTTCAACCACCTTAATTCGTCGGAAATTACCGACAGATTCACGAAAGCTTTCCGACGACTCGTTATTTTTCGGTAAATCGTCACTTAGTCGTCGGAAATTGGCGACGGATTTTCAACCACGATTTTCCGTCGGAAGTATCTGACGGATATCCTATTAGAATGGTGAGAGTGTATGATGGAAGAATTATTAATTACTCTCATAATGATAATAATGGTAATCGAGATACAACTTATATAAGAAGAAGAGAATATAAACATTAAACCATATTTCCTAAACTAGATATATACATATCTCAATAGTTAATACAATATATTTACTAATAATATCATGATCATCTAGATCCTTCTATACGCCCCCTCAAGCTCAAGGCGGTTATGGAGAGATGCAAAATTAACGGCTTGAGATTGGCAATAGAATGGATCTCATTATTCAAAGCATCTTTGTTCTTTGTGTTTCACATTCGGTGGGCTTTGACATGCGCGACCATGACGAGTATAAAGATGGAGTGGGGTGAGACATGACGGCAAGAGATGGTGGTGCCGTTGGGGACGATGAGAGATGGTGAGTTCAAGACCTATTGTTGGGGAAGAAGAATACTTTTTTTTTCCTTTTTTTTTCTTAATTTTTTTTTAAGAAGAAAATGAGAATGAAGGGTAAAGAGATGGGATGAGTTATCATATTTTTTTTTTTTTAATAATGAATCGATGAGCAAATTTGTGAAGAAGTGTCGATGACATGAAAATTCAGAAAAATGAAGAAAACTTTTTTTTCTTTTTTTTAAGTAGAAAGAAGAAGAAGACAGAAATAGAGAATAGAAAAGAGATGAAGAAATGAGAAGAAAACTTGAATAAGAAGCACAATGGCTTAGATTCAGAGGTTCATGATGAACTTGAATAGAGAAACACTAGGTTTGATAAATAACAAAATCAAAGAAGCTTAATAGCTTAAAAAAAAAGAAAAGTTTGATTGTTAGATCAAAACGTTTGAGCAACCTGCTCTGATACCATATTAGAATGATGAGAGTGTATGATGGAAGAATTATTATTTACTCTCATAATGATAATGGTCATCGAGATACAACTTATATAAGAAGAAGAGAATATAAACATTAAACCATAATTCCTAAACTAGATATATACATATCTCAATAGTTAATACAATATATTTACTAATAATATCATGATCATCTAGATCCTTCTATATATCCAACCACGAGCTTTTCGTTGGTAAATCGTCGCTTGACCGTCGTAAATTTCCAACGGAAATATTGTCGTCGGAATTTCCGTCAGAAATCACATGTCTGTCTTGTAGTGTCAAGGATGACATGAGAGATGATCATGGCGCGCCCAAACCACCACAAGAGCACCTGAACCAGAGAATGGAGAAGCTAAAGGGATCCTAAACCCTTCAGCCACTCTTCACCACGCTTAAAGAAAGAAGGAGTCAAGCTAAATGACTTAAAACAAAAGCGCTTTATGGGAGGCAACCCATATGGTTTTTAACTATCTATTTCTATTTTGCAGGAGTTTTTCAAAAATCATACAAAAATACAAAAATATTTTCTTAGGATGAAGACCCAAAAGGAGACCAATCATGAAAGTGTCCCACCCAATGAGCCCACAAGGCGTTTCTTCTTCAAAAGGTAAGCCAATTATCATCTTGTATTCATTCATAACCACCACTGATCTTAACTTGATAATCGTTTGAACCATTGCACTTAATCACATATATTTCATGGTTTCAATCGATTTACATTTTTGATGGTTATTGAATGAAATACATAGTCACTTGTCAAACTCATTTCATGCACTGAATTCAAGAGATTGAACTATAATTTGAAGTTTGGATCATTAACCAAGACCCAAAAAGTTTATAGTTTGTACATTATCTCTTGGATTGTGAACTTCAAGTTGGTTACTTGAGGATCTCAATCTAAGAAACCATCTAATAAGTGATTTCAAGTGTTTTGCAAGGAGTTAACATTTGACAGGTAGGAGACATTGAGAAAGGCTGTAACCAACCTAAAACCAACATATCAACCTAAAACCAACATGCATATGGCGGCCAAAGGAGGTTAAAGGAGATACACAGGCCATCACACGAAACAAGGCGGCACACTTGGGAATGACACAGGAGGGTTATAAACAATTCGGTCGAAGAAATCTCAATTGGCCCGAGTGGATTTGAAGAAATTCAATCCGGCACATTTCTCTCGGCCATGACGCGTACAAGGAGAAATTACGGCCAACTCCTAAACGGCGTGAAAGTCCACCAAACTTCACAGGCGACCATAAAATCACATTTGGTCGGCAAATCCAAAAGATAGGACGGAGAAATCATCACGGTTCATGAGATAGACCAAGTCACATGGCCGATGGCGGCAAGCAATATGGCCGACAAAACCAAATCACGGCATAGGCGCGCCAACCGGTTGGAAAACTCTTCCTTGAGCTTAACTAACATTTTATGCAGGAAGAAACGAAAAGGAACGAGCCAAACTTCAATGGCCAAGGAAACTCCTTCCCGGAGCCGAATTGACCATTTTGTGAAGGAAGTCTCAATCCACTCGTTCAAATGCTCCCAAACTTCACCAGAGGCCATAAAATACCAGGTTGGTCGATGAAATTTCAATATAGGTCATGAAATTTTACGGTTTGTTCTGTAGTTCACAGCACCACATTTTGGCCGACCGAATGTACCAATCTCGGCCAAAACACAAACCGGCGGAAACCAAGGCCTGAAATTCAAAACTCACCGACCAATATTGCCTAAAGAAGTGTACCATGACCCAAACCGGAACCTGATCTTCATTATAAATTGGTCGACATTTGGTAACATCATCCTAAACCTTTTTCTTTTCAATTTTTCATTTGAACTTCATGTTATGCCTCTCTTAATCTGATTTGCTTTCACCGGGACGGTGCAAGTTAAGTCTGGGGGGATTACTAACTATGTTTGTTCATTTTGGCATTTTCATTTGCATTTTTTCCCTTTTATCGAGTCGTTTTTATTGAGTCAAAATTTTTGTCGAGAATCATGACCTTATCTTGGATCTAACCATGGTTGTACTAATGTTTAAGTGACCATTGAGCAGTTCTTGGCAATACATCTTACCACAGGTGCACTGGCTCGACAAGAGAGAGGCCTGGCTAATGTTTGGAGCTTTCTTTGTTGAAATCCCAGCCCATGCATGATGTGAAGAAGGAGGCTCGGCTCATGGGAAACTTTCCTTTTTCGGCATGAAGAAAACCCTACACGACTTCGCCCATATATACATGTTTTTAGCCGCTAAAGCAAGAGAGTAAAAGTTCTTGGAGAGTCAAGAGAAGAGAGCCATCAAAAGAGAAGCCCTAGGAGTTCGTCTAGGAAGAAGGAGGCGCCGCTCAACTCTTGTTGTTTTCTTGTTCCATTATTTCCATTTTCTTGTACTTGATTTTTAAGAATTTCAAGGGAGAATCCGACTTTGTTCATCGAGAAGCTTACTTGTTGTTCTCGCTTTTCATGAAGATTTCCAAATATAACCTCAATTAAAATATTGACCAAAATAAATAAAAAAAACCTCAATTAAAATAACATCATTTCATAAAATAGAAACAACTAAATAATTAAATTTTAGTATTAGTCTCACATGTTAGAATATTTGAAGAATCTCTTTCATCATCACCACCAAGAGACAAAACTAACAACAACTCCCGATCACTTTCTATGGATTCCACTGCATATACCTCACCATCTGCAACAGAATTCTCCAATCCATTCAAGGAAGACTTGCCATAATGGGGAAGCTCGAGCTTGAAGTTGAGGATTTCACAGATCTACACAACGCAGCTCTTCTTCACCCCGATTCTTGCCCGTTTAATCAAAAAAAAATTCAATCTATGGATTGTGATCTCCTTGATATTCGCAATCGCCACCGGAGATCTTGGTTTAACTTCCTCATTCGGCCGTGAGCCAGGTGGAGAGGAGATGATTTTTGCAAGAGGCTCAAGAGCGGATGAAGATCAACACCATTACTCTCTGGTTGGATCCGCCTTGGTTGCAGACGGAATTGCAGTCAAGACATGACAAATCTATGCATCGATTATGAGTCACAACATGTAAAAAAATCAAGCTTCTAGAACTCTATGGAATACTAGCTAACATCGTGCTACTAAATTTCAGTTGTTCTCTGCTAATCATTGGTAAAATCAGTGAAAATAATTTGGCTGGAAAAGCTTGGTGTTTGTTTGTCTAGTGAGTCTCGGAGAAGAAGATAATATCTCTGTGATATTCTTTTCAGAAATAAAAAGAAAAAGGCAGAAAAACAAAAATAAAAATAAAAAGGCAAAAAATAAAATGGTAAATAGTTATGTTTTGTGAGGTTAAAGTAGTCAATTAATAAATTTTCTTAATCTATGTAATGTTCTAGAACGACAAATAAACTGAAATGGAGGGAGTCTCAGTTTATTAAGGTTTTAGTAATATCGTATATCTTTAGAGACTAATTATTTGTGTAACAAAGAGTATAAACATCCACTCACCTCTCGCCCTAAGTACCTACTCAACACACAAAAAAATATGGTTTTAGATCCGTGTGAAAAATATACAATGTATTTTAAATTATGATTTTGTGCAATGCAGAAAAACAAAAAGAAAAAGGCAAAAATAAAAGGTAAATAGTTATGTTTTGTGAGGTCAAAATAGTCAATTAATAAACTTTCTTAATCTATGTGCAATGCTGTAGAACTAAAATAGAGGGAGTATCAGTTTATTAAGGTCTTAGTTAAATCGTATATCTTTTGAGACTAATTAATTGTATAACAAAGAGGATAAACAACCACTCACCCTTGGCCCTAAACATCTACTCAACACACAACAAATATGGTTTTAGATCCATTTGAAAAATATACAATGTATTTTAAATTATGATTTTGTGCAATGTGATTATTATACATGAAATAGGTTCTTGGATTTGGACGAAGAATCAACGCTTCTTATAAGAAACATAAATATCAAACCATGGAAATCCATCACACCATTAATTAATTCCAAACCTTAAAAGCTAAAAGTAAATCTAATCAGACATAATATTTTTGTATATCTATACATAATTTTTTTTTTTAAATGACTTTTCATATTCTTATTAAGTTACTATAATAACTAGGTATTGAACCCGCGCAAAATCGCGCGGTAACTCATATTATGATAAATTATTTATTAAATTTTTTTTGCAATACATGTATCATATAATGAAAAAATATTATATGGTAGTTATAATAGTAAATAATAATGTAAATTGAACTTGTTGCTCTAAAAATTGTCATACAAGATAATGCAATCCGACAATATTTTGCTGTTTTTAAATTAGATGAGGAAAAATGAGATTGACAAAATAGGATTTGATCTGTAGTGTAATGTTAACTCCCTCTTTTTATTGCTTCACTCTGTTTTCTCTCCCAAACTCAATAGTGTAACAAAAAAAATCGTTTTGCTTTTTGTTTTCAGACAAAGCTTATTGATTCACATGAGTCATGACATTAGAAAAATGTACACACTTTGAAATCACATTTTTTCGAAAAAAAATTTGTCACTGGTCTTTTTCTTGAAGATAATAATTACCCCAATCTTTTTTCCAAAATGGGATCTAATCAGGGTATGTTTCAATCACAATTGACCGACATACTCAGTTTTCTTTTCCACTTAGTGTAAATTCAAATGCTAACGTAAGAACTTATCGCCAGTTCAAGCCATTCTCAAACAACATCTTATCGCCAGGACGAAGAGGGTTTGCAAAAGTGATAAATTGATGATCTTTAAATCGATCCCACTTGCTTGGACATTCATCGCTATATTCTTTTTTTTGTTCTTTTAATATGATGAAGTAATTTTCCAATTTTTTAAGTAGAATACATATGAATTGTTTCTCTGTTTTTCTTTCGTATACTATTCTTGTGTTTAGACATGTTCTTTGTTTCAATCTGTTTCGATCTTGTTGCTAAAGCAAAAATAGAGTTGAACCAGGGTAATTAATTTCCATAGATAAAAAATGAAGTACCAACATAAGTTTCTTGATCACCTTTGGATGTCAAAGATGAACGGGAATAAATGTATGATCAAGATCTCTAACCATACTTCCAAGATCTTCCTTATCATGTTAATATTGCATAACACAAATTACCCATTTCTTAAAAAGCGCAATGGAAACAGTTATCAACAACTTATCGCCAGTTCAAGCCATTCTCAAACAACATCTTCTCGGGTTATGAATCTACTAACAACATCGTTATAGTAACTTTAATTACTGTTTACTCCTTAGTTGCCAATTTATAACCGCACCATAATACTTCCAGAATACTCCATGCTAAATTTAGAAAACACTCGTTAATGCATGCATGCTTAATCAACAACAGTTCCAGAAGAAGAGAAATTAATTTAAGCATTCGTTCAAACAACTAATGTGATACCGTAACCACTGATTTCTTCTCCACCAATTGAAATCAGAAAGTAGTATAACACTAACCGATACAACTTTTATGTCACAATCGATCAATTCCATAAAGGTCACCGTTATGCCTTCAGGACACTAATCACTGGAAGATTAGACAAATCTAGAATGGCTCTTATGTCAATTATAAACTACTTTAATGATTTATATTCTGAAATATATTCCAAGAAGATCTAGATTTGGTTTACTCCAACCTAAACTGTTTCGTAAAGAATAAGAAAGAAACACTAACCTTGATCCATGCTTTTTTATGCTTGTTATGAGATCAACAGTTCAATTGATTCTTCTTCGAATTCCCTTTGACCCTTTGCTCTTTTATGATCTTTTGTTGGGGAAGATTACTATTCTTTTATTGATGTAATTTTTTTTTTTGACAACTTTATGAATTTCTTTCAAGGGTTACTAACTTGCTATTATCTATTTCTCATGTAATGAAAGGGTAACTGTCACGCTGAAATATCACACAAATATATACATGTACATATAATCCAAGAGTTGTGAATTGTGATGGTTCATAATTACATATCATCCAAAGGTTGTGATGGTTCATCGCACCACTTCATTATATATGAACGTAATGTATATATGTTTATACATATTTATATTATTAAGCTAAGGGAATGGGTTATAAATATTCCCAATTCGTTATAATGCTTTTCATCATCATGGTGTCACATTTTATAATTCTTAATTTAATATTAACTTATCCTTCAATTAAATCGATATACAAATTTATGGTAAACATTAAATATTATTTGAATTACTTTGTTTAGTTTAAGTGTTGCAAGGGTTTTGGATGCATGAAGAAATGTCATGGCAAAGTCGTGTTGGGATTGGAGCGTCCATGACAACTTGCTTCAAGTTATGATTAATATTTAACAATTTATATGTTGCGGGTCAATTACTTTTCCCTAAAAAAAACTATACAGAAATAGAACATGTTATTCTTATATGCATGTTGATTTATATAAAGTATTAGAATTAGCACTTACCGAATAGAAGCACAAAGAAAAGGAAATATGAACTTGTTACTATTTTTTTTTTTTCATCTAATAATTTCATTGATATCAAATCGGGATTGCAAAGTCATTTACAGAACTCTCAAAAAGCAAATTATTACATATATAAGCAGATATATGTGCCATATACTGAAAAAGATACTCCAGAAGAAGTGAATTTAACGATGCCTTAGATAAGCCTTACTCGCTAACAGATTATGATATCCATTATTTTCCTTCTCCATACTCGATCTTTCTCTTATGCGAATTGTGTGCTTGAGTAGCGTTTCTTGGCTTAACCTCCAAATTGCACACCGCATTGCAAAACCCGATGCTTCCGATAAAAGTTTTGAAATATCGACATTATGATACCAAAGCTTCCGTATCATAGTCATTGTGAAGAACTTTGACTTTGATTTTCCCCTTGCTGGTTTCAAATTTCTACATCCTTCTCTCAATCCCGAATAAGAAAGTTCTGATAACCAAAGATGAAAAGAAACTAATATCTCCTTTACACAAGTGTGTGCAAAAGACCTTAGTTTCATCTAATCTATGTTGATGTGGTGTCACCATTTTACGTTTTCGTTTAATGGCTAACGTATCCTCTATCATGAGAGAGATTCCTGGATCCCATACAAGGTAAATTGACAACAATCCAACACCAAAACCGGTTACACCGGAAAGAAACTCTACATGAGAGAGAAAAACGGTTACCCATTGGAACCGACAACGCTTGAACGAAATGGGAGACCAACGCCGCACAACATCAGCGATCACTGTGATACACCACCATAGGTGTGGCATGAAGAAACCGCCGTGTGCCTGTCGTAAAACCATCATCGGATTCAAGATTAACACAATCATCTAACAGTTTAGATGTTGTAGATGACATTCCATAAGTGATGAGATTCAAATTGGATAGAAACTTAAACCCAACCCAGATTGAATATACAATAAAAATAGGCATTGGTGTCGACGCTGGAGATGCGTGAAGCCAATGTCGGCCGGAGAAAGACGCAAAGACGGCGGTTGTGACAATCGCACGAAAAGTCGTCTCTATCGGGAGAGAAGTTGGCTCTGTCGAACAAGTTTACCATCAAATGAACTTGTTACTATCAATAAACGTAACTTCAAACAAACAATTTAGCATAAACTTGTTTAATTATAGCAAAAATAATAAAACAAATTTAAAAAATAAAGAGTGCACTATCATTATTGTGTATCACGGAAAATCTTCTCTGCGCTTTTAAGTTTTTAACACAGCCACCGCGAACAGAATCATAGAAAAAATGGCTTCCAGATTGTTGTGGGCTTCTTCTAGAGTTGCTTCTCATCTCAGGATCTTCGTTTCTCAACGAAGCTTTTCTTCTGGTGAATCTCCATTTCCTTCCTCTACCATCCCTTTTCTCTTTGTTCGATTTCTATTGAGAAATGTTCTGCCTTTCTGATCTGTAACATGTTAAATTAATTTTTTTTTTTAATATCTGATCTTAACATAAACGAAATAAAGAGGCTTTAATAACAGTGAATTTATATGATCGATTGGCTTGAAGCCTTTAAAACACAAAACAATTTTGTCATATAAAAAAATAAAGAAAGAAGGATTGTGAGAAACTTTTACTGGTGGTATTGAAGGATCTGAGATACGCAGATTCACATGAATGGGGTGAAGATCGAAGGGAATAAAGCGACGGTTGGTATAACGTATCATTCTCAAGAGCATTTGGGAGATGTAGTCTATGTAGAGTTGCCTGATGTTGGACGTTCTGTGTCACAAGGTAAGAGTTTATGAGTTTTCGAAAGCGTTAATTAAAGCTACGAGTGATATCAATTCACCTTCAAAGTCAATAACGACTTAACCGAGTCTCCTGCATTGGTGAGTTTCGTTCCTCGTTCTCATGGCGGTTGTTCAACAGAAGTGTGTGCTTACACTTTGACCTAAAGATATTGAACATGAATCTCATATTTGAATTTCCTCCACATTGATTCACAAGCCATGATATATGATAGCTTGCTTTAATCTGTATCAAAATTACTTAATTGTGCAAAAGCCATAGCTAAAATGAGTAAACATATGAATGAAGCAACAGCTATATAAAAATGGCATTTAACAAAAGTTAATACAAAACAATGAGAGAAGTAGGGAGAAAAAAATAAGAAAATAATTAGGAAAGGATGGAAAAAAAATGTAACTATTTGATAAAATAATCTCACACATATATAGAAGTGAAAAGGTATTACTAAAAGGTGCAACTTTTCAACAATGTAGCGGTTATAAACGAAAATATGCGACTGAAAGAACACAACTCTTTTTATGAGCGGTTATAGATAAGACGGTTAAAAACGAAAAGTACGACAACAAAAGACATTTATTCAGTTTGCTATTATATATAGATAAATAATAATTATTATAAAAATTAAAATAGAAAAGGAAATAATAAATAAATTGATATGCTGAATTTAGAGACACCCTCTTCTACTGAGGTGGCAACATCATAATAGAATGATATGAACTTTATTTATATATATATATATATATATATATAGATGTTTGGTAAAATTGTTGCTAATCTACCATGTAATTTGCAGATGATAGTTATATTTAAGTTTAAAGTTTTTGATAAACGCATCATACAGAAAGCTACGCAAGTTGCCAAGGAGTTTCCAGGTACACCTACAAAAATCTATAGTTGTATTAAACCAAATAAATCAATGATGGCAAGATATTCAGTTTATATACATTAACAAAAAAAAAATCAGTTTATTTATATACGTAAGTAAATAAGAAATCTGTGTCTGCTTTCGTAAACTAAGCAGTAATTTTTGTTGCTGTTATTACTTGTTAGGAGTTATTTCGGTGGTAGAAGTCGAGAAAGAAGGTCAGCTAGAGGTGAGGGGAGAATTTAATAGCTTTGAAATGATAAAGGAAATAGTGAAGATAGATCAATCTGTGCACATAATCAAGATCGAGCAAGAAGTAAAGCTCCAACCGCAAGATGATGAAGGCAAACACCCTTTTAACCTAGAAGAAGTGAATTATCCCTTTTCACAATTTGAAAAAGTGAATAAGCAGTCCGATGGTGATGATGCTGGTAGCTCAAGTTGGACAACATCATTGCAACCATATGAGTGGTGGGAGAAAGCAAAAGTTATCGGTGTTAGTATGGCTGAGCAGGCAAAAGTTATAGGTGTTGGTGTGGCTGAGCAGGCAAAAGTTACGGGTGTTGGTGTGGCTAAGCAGGGAGGAGGCATCGTTCAAGGTGTGATTGGATTCTTTGAGAGAAGAAAACGTGCAGAAAAAGTACGTCTCCATTTTCAGCGGCTGAAGGAACAGGACATGAAAGAAAAGAAGATCTGGATGGAAAAGATGAGCAAAAAACAAGGTGCAACACAGAACTGAGGTAACTTTATAATTTTCTTGAATTATTTTTTTTATTATTTAAAAAATCCATTTCTAGTTTATTATTATAAATACTTCTAATTTTAATATAGTTTAACTTTACTATTTAATTTTAACTTCTGATAAAATTAAACTAATTATGCACTGACAAATGTGTTTTGAATTTCTCATGGAATATAATTTTCAAAGTTTCTCATTTGAGAGACTCTATTCATTCTCTTTTTATTTTTTCAAATTTTTAATATCAACTATTAGAAATGCTTTTAGATTTGTTTGAGGTGATGTGTTCGGTTTGACCAGCAGGACTAGAATTTCATCGTATCTTCTTCTAAAACAAAGTCTGCCTCCTTATTTGTAATCTTTTGTTTTTGTTAAGCGTAAGATTTGTGTTAAACCATCAGATGCAGAAGGAGACACGACACAAGCGAGAACACAAGGTTCGACGAGGACATGAAGTTTGTGGAACACCGTGCACGGCAAATAAATTATCTATTTAAGTCAAAGTATTAATATTTCTGTTAGATGGGATTTTTTTACTATAAAATTGTCGAGCTCCATGGACTACCGTGTGATATGGACTACAAAATCAGTTACATCGTCTACAGTAAAGTTTGAATCCATCTTAGTTGTGGTGTTTATTGATTGTTTTTGGCTTTCGTTTGTTATTGCTAATTAGCCTTAAATTCACAAACAAATGAAAGACTACATGAATATATATGTATACATAATTCATAATTGACAATGACCTTGACCTTACACATATGGAACACTTTCTTTCTAAGTTTGATGTAACTGAACATGTGTGCGAATAATGTATAGTTTTCGTATTGGGTAAAATGCCCATACTTAATAGTCTAAAGACAAAAATGCCTAGCCTTAATAGTCTAAAGACAACCAAAGCTTCTCTCTTCATTATCATCATCCACTCCCTCTAAGAAACTGTCCCTCATACTAAAAATTTCTAACCTAACTACAGACTTACAAGAAAAAAGAAAAAGTGTATTTGGAAATTTTTGGGGTTGGAACCGCAATTTAACGCAAGTTTACGGGTAAACCTTTTGGGTCGGTCGGTTTAGTTTTAGGTGTTGTGTGGTTTAGTTTTGGGTTAGCAAGCAAACCGCTAAAACCGAATTTTAACCGATTATTTTTTATTTTGTGGGGAACCTACTTTCAACGAAAAGGAATATGGAACGAAGCCAAACTTTGTGTGGTTTTGATGGTATCTGAAATTTATTTGATGGAAATAGATAGTCAATCCATTTTAACGATGAAA
Source organism: Microthlaspi erraticum (assembly GCA_902728155.2). Taxonomy (NCBI): domain Eukaryota; kingdom Viridiplantae; phylum Streptophyta; class Magnoliopsida; order Brassicales; family Brassicaceae; genus Microthlaspi; species Microthlaspi erraticum. Next base: position 21,714 of record CACVBM020001156.1, read on the forward strand.
TATTTGTTTTGGTAAAGTTATTGCAACTTTTTTACAATGATTACAAAATTATGGACTTTTAGCATATACCAATTTTTTAAAGAATTGTAATACAGCAAATTGAATTGGATTAAGTAAGTTATTTTCGCACATTGATACTCGAACTCGTACACAAACTGAGCTCGTATCTTTGTAATGTATGACAATAGTATCAACGTACGATTTGGTTTACTAATAATGTCTCAAAAGAATACGACCATGTCTTTTTCAAGGCCACACTATGAGAACGAAATCGGCTTGGCAATTGCCTGGAAATTCAGAAGTCGGAAATGTAAGATCTTGGTGTACAACTATTCCAACACTTGGAGACTTAAAGCTGTTAGCAGTATGTATGACAGAGAGCTGTAATCAACAATTAATCAGAATAGTCGCTGCAAACTTGTCGACTTGTCGATTATTGGTTGATTCAAGTATTCAACTATAAACTCGCTTTCTTGGTCCAATGTTTGCTTGGGACTGAATCTCCACCAAAAGAAATACTTACTTCATTTGTAATTGTAGAAGACTTTAAAAGAAACTCTAATCCTTTTTTTCTATAGAGAATAAACTATAATTTTTGGTTAATTTAATTTTGGATAATTGTTGCCATTTGTATCTAATTCTGGAGCCATTGAACATATACTAGGTTTGAAGCCCCGCAAGCGTGGGGTTGTGTTTTTTCTGTTTAATTTTATTTATACACGTTGGTTTGAATTATGATGGGTTGTGTTAACTTTCATATGTTTTGAGTTAACTCAATCACTAACACTAAAAAATATGAACAATTTGTTTTTATTTTATTTTATTAAGATGTTAACACTCCACTTTATCTCGAGTTTTCTATTTCTAAAATTTTATTATAAATATTATATTTGTTTACTTCTATTATACTATAAACATGTATATACTTTTGACTCAACGTTAAAATTTGTAAACATAAAGAAAATAATCTGTATATTTTTTTAACCATTGATTATTTTTTGTTATGTTAATTTTCTAAATATAAATTATATTTTTGAAACAAAATATCACAATCCTTAAAATTTGCATGTTTTTCACTGCAACTAAATTTACATATAGAAACTCCACTTATATTTGTTTAAAAAAACAATTCTAACTCTAATTTATCATTAGCTTTTCTATTATCTTAATTAATTTATATTCAACTTTTTAACTTGTAAATTAACATTTTTAAATAAGATAAATCCTTTGAATAAAAAAGCAAATATATATTATTTCAAGTTAAATATTTCTTTACTCCTCTCCATTTTATATTCCAACTTTTTGATAAATTTTAATATCAAGTTATCATATACTTTTATTAATTAATTAATTTATTTGTGTATTTTTCTTAATTTTTTATATATTTAAAATATGAAATAAATGTAAAGAAATATGAATAGTTATATATTTAATATAAAAAATACAATTTAATGTTTTTATGCTGATGTGGACACTCTATATGGAAAGAGCAACTCCCTAATCTATTACTAATAAAAATTGAGTCTATATGCATTAGAGGTTGTCCACCTAGGATTTAAAAGGTTGAATTTGATTGGTCCATGACCATGTCATTATTTTTATTTTATTTTTGCTTTTAAATTAATTTATGTAAATTTTCTATTTTACATATTATTATTGTAAACAATTTATGGTTTGGCCAGCAATTATTTATAAACGTCGTCTCATATTTTTATTAGAAAATGAGACTGTGAAATTTAAACATTATAAAATTAGACTAATCTGTTAGTAATTATTGTACAAATATATGCATGGAAGAAACAATTCTAAGATATTTAACTATCGTCGTTTTTTTCTTTTTTTTTTAATTACGTCTAAAATTCTTTAACAAAAAAAAAATTACGTCTAAAATTAGACAATTGCAAGGATAATTTTTTTTTTTAATATCCATGATTTTTTTCATTCCCTACGTTCAAAGGAAATGTGGAATGTTTCAATCATTCTCGTCTTTTCCGCATGACTTTAGTTTTTGTTGAAGTCTTTGTTGAAAAACATTAAGAACAAAAAAAGAAAAGAAAAAACATTACGATGGCATGCAAAACTGCTTATATAAAGGAGACAGTTTCGAAGCTCATTAGCAATCCACGACATACTTATTCTCTCTAATCATCAACTGAAGAAAGAAAAAATGCAGGTTCAATTCTTTATCTTTCCCTAATATATTTTCTCCAAATTCAAAGTTTGTAAAATGGAGTACAATATGTTTCTTTCCCATTTTTTTGCTTATTTCAAACGTCGTTATACTATTCTGATTAACTGTTGATCATGTTCAAATATTTCATGACAGAAAGCTGTATTGAAATTGGAAGCAAATTGTGAGAAAACCAAACAAAAAGCCATGGCAACTGTCTGTCGTCTCTCAGGTACACAAACACTCAGCAGTAGTTAACTAATATACTTTACGCCTCAAAATAGTATTAAATAGATGATTAAGCCATAATTATATTTTGATTTGTACGTAATTAAGGAGTTAGTTCGGTGGACGTGAAGGAAGGTAACCTAACGGTTACCGGAGAGATTGATGTCTTTATGATTGTGAAGAAACTAAAGAAGATATGTTATACCGAGATTATCAGTGTTGGACCGGCTAAAGAACCGGAGAAGAAGCCTGAATCAAAACCGGAACAGAAACCAGAAGTGATTAGTCATTTTATCCCCCCACCATATCCACCTTACTATCATTACAACGGATGTGTCTATGAAAATCCCAATGCTTGCGTAATTTCTTGACAACAAAATTTGGACCAAGTGAGTACCCAAATCTACTGTAATACTCATTCACTTGGTTTTGCTCTGCTGTTGCTATAGTGCCCCAAATGTTTTCAAGGAAATTTCCAATATATTATTATTTAAGGAAAATCTACGTTCATATCTCTAACACAAAATCAATGTATTTACAAAGGAAAAACTTTGATGTGTTGATCTAAGAGTTTTCTGCAAAACAACCCTCAAACTAAATTCTTTTTGTAAATCAAACCTTCAATTTAAAGTTGTGCAAATCAAACTTATGAAGTCAAAATAACCCCGCAATATAAGACATCTCTATATTTGTAACAATATGCAAAAAAAACCACAAACTATTTTTTGTGTGTAAATCTAACCCTCAACTTAAAAAATATCCAAGTCAAACCTGCAAAATCTGAGTAAAAAATTGAGGGTTGTTTTGCACAAAACCCTTGATCTAAATATGCATCTCAAAAACCACAAACACTCAATTTTCCAACTTCACTTACATTTTGATTGGTTCTCTCGCTACTACTCGCAAACGCGTAAAATATATTTTACGAGTAGTAGCAATCGTTTGTTGGGTAGTAAGGGTTGTTGGCATTTGACAACAATAATTAAGGATAACATACAAAATGAGCTAGCGACTGACGATCAGCTTAATTTACAACAAACAACGTTTACGTATTAACTATATACTCTTGATATTATTTCGGTTTATAAGCAACTCAAATGAATATCAAAACAATCGCAAATCATCTACATAATTATTTATTTGTTTGGCAGTTATATATGTAGTTTCAATTAAGATCAAATCAATGCCAAAGCTGCTGATTAATATTGATTCAACATCCAGAACTGTTTTATACGTGCAGTCATGGTATCACTCGATAACTGGATTTCACAGTTGTGCTTCTAGGTAACTTCCCCAGCAGGAAGCAGCCACACACACACACACACACACACACACACACACAAAACGTAATGAATGCATGGAAATATGGGAAACACGCATCTATTACTTTTGTTTGAAACACTAAGCGTGTAAGTCGGATTAAAGTGGGTTAAGCACCCAGCAGAAAAATTAGAGATTAGTTTAGGCTTAGTTATTGGGCTATCTAATGATTTTTAACATGTTAATGCATCATAATTTGTAGATTTGATATATTATTATGTAAAACTAACAAATTTTAGACTCAATATATTAAAATCATGAATATAAGTTAGCTTTGTCAAATTCTAAACCTAACATTGAAAAAATTAAAAAAGTTGGGCTAAACTGCCGCTTAAACGGAAATGTCTATTAGTCTATATGAAGATTAATTGGATACCAATTTATTTATTCGATCAATCTAAATTAGGGTGGAATAATATATAAACTATAAAGATGTTGTCAATTCATTCTCGGTTTGATTTCGATATCAGTTGTGGTTTATATGTGGTTAAAAGTTTCCAAGATCCGTATCTAGAAAGAACTTGCTTGAGAAGTTCTTACGTTGACTTAAAACAAACAAAAAAATAAAGTCCTTACGTGACCCAAGTAGACTCAATAGGGTCAAAAATCAACGTTGTCCGGGTCGTACACGGGGCCCTATTATTGAGCAAGGAGCCAAGGATCAGTACTTCTTCCGGTTTCTTTCGTCGTTGCCTCGTTGCATTAGTTTTACTTTTCAACTAAATCCTGAAAAAATTCTCTTAAAATAATAAAGTAATTGATATTGACTCTTTCCTTTACTGTTTATGTGGTCGTTGGGCAATGCTTTTGTTATATAAAAAACAAAAAACCCTATGTGGGTCATATATTAACTTCCGCGTATATTCCTATCGAATTTCTATATAATAGATAATCTTTAGACTTGCAATTGTCATCAAGAAGCTTCGACATCTCAATCTATCTCTTCCACATCTCCCTCTCTCTCTCTCTTTAAAAAATATCGAAATTTCTTAAGGTTTTCTATAGTTTTCTTCAGCCATGACAGCGAAGGTACACATTTTCTCCCATTCTTTTACTCTCTTGGAAGTTGAAAACTTGAAATGGTTATATTTAATTTAGTTATCGTTGATTAATCATTATATATAGAAAGTAAAGTCATACTAATGCTTATCTCGTGTTTCATATGACAGAAAGCTGTGTTGCAACTGAGTGTCCACGAGGAGAGAATCAGGCAGAAAGTGTTTGTGAGAGTTTCTCGATTTCCAGGTATTTTCATAAACTCCTGTTCATGATTTATAATATGGTTTAAGTTTAATCAGTAAATTATTCACGGTTTGAATTTTCATTATTTATTTGTAGGTGTTGTTTCGATAACAATGGATGACAAAACCGGGAAAATGACAGTAGTTGGAGATGTTGATGTACCGGTTATTGTGATGAAGCTAAGGAAGATATGTAACGCAGATATCGTTTCGGTTGAAGTTGTTAAACCACCAGAGAAAAAGCCTGAACCAGCGAAACCGGATCCAACTAAACAGCCAGAAATTGCCTTTCCGGTTCAGATGATGTACCCGTACCAATACCAGTCGTCTTATGCAAATTCTTACTATCAACCACATTACGGAACTTCTAGAGTAATTGTGGAGGAACCAAATACTTGTGTGATTATGTAATTTTTAGAAATTATTATTTTTAAATAATGTCACACTTATTTTTGATGGAAGAATGTATTTTTTTGTGTACTGTAATACATTTACATTGTCTCATTTGAGCTTATTCAAAAAAAAAAAGTTCAATTTATGTAGGATAAAAATTAATTATGATACGCTTTGGTAACTTTTACTTTCAATCATCAAGTAATAATTAGTCTTTCACCTTGCGGTTTGATTTACGTAGACTTATCTCTTACGCTGAATACTCCCTCCGTTTTTTTTTTTTATAAATTTTCTAGAATTTTCACACATTAAGAAAAGCTGATTTTCAATCACTAGTGTATTGATTTTTGCAATAAAATAATTTTCTATGATTTTCAACCAATAAAAATCTAACAAATACAATCATTGTTTCTTGAAAACTGAAAAAGTGTATCAAAAAAATAGAAAATTTATCTTTGTAAAACAACAACTAATGTCTAGAAAATTCATCTATAAAAAACGGAGGGAGTATATTTTATATTTTGTCTTCAGTTAATACTAAATCAATATGTTGCGAGGGATTGGTTGAATGTGTTCATAATTGGATACAAATTCGATTTACATATATATCACTGTGTCGCTTTTCCCAAATCCTTTTCGAACATCTACATGGATCCTGTATTTTAGCCGATTGTAAGAAATTATCATAATTTGAATAACTAACGGAAATGAAACTGAGAGAGAGTCAAGAACGAAAGTCTTTCTTTATCGTAGATCTATATGCAAAAGTCTACTTTACTTGGGGTCCACACGTGAAGTGAAGCTTACGAGGATATTTCCATTCTTGACTAGGTGATTGCTGATTATTCAAGTCTTCTTAACAAAAACAAAAACAAAATTTATAAGAATCATGCCAAAAAGAAGAAGAAATATGAATCTCTTGGTTTTTCTAGGACTTTGTAAAATTAGCCTAAAATATCGATGTTCTTTTTGAAGAAAGTACATCATTTTGTAGTTAAAAGAAGTTGAAATATCCTTTCTAATTATCCATGATAACTTTAATATACCTAAACTAAGTTTCCAACATAGAAAACTAAACAAACCCTCTTTCAAAAGAAAACAAAAACATAGAAAACTATGTTAATTGAAATTGATGATTATCTGTGCAACATCCCATTAAAATATGTGAGTGAAATATTTTCTATCGCCTATTGGATCTTTACCCATGCACGAATCCTAAAAAATATTGTGGTGGAGATTATAGAAGAGAGTCGAGACACGTTATCATCCATAAGCTCAGTGTCACTTTCATTAATAACAACATCTTCAACTTGGACTAATTGCTTTAATCATGCTTGCCTAATTGCCTTGCCGTGCAAGTGGCTGGAGGATAAAGTTTGTGTTATCAAAATCATACTTTTCTAAGCAGAATACAAACAAGCAAATTACCGTTGCATTTCTTTATAACGTGAAGTACTATTTCAGTATGTCTTTCCTAATGAGAAAACGAGCAAACCATAAGATTACCTTTTTCTTCGAATCATCATTCTCTACTCTACTCATTTCAAGATCGAATAGAGCATAACATTTTGTTTACACGGACCCACGGTATGGTTGCCGTGACCGTGGGAAAAAGGACGAACAATTTTCATATTTAAAAGACAAACTTACGATATCCCACAACTGTGGTCCTAATAAAATTAAACCAAAATAAAAATAAATGACATTCCTTCCATTTTTCTTAGTTATCATAATTTTTTAAAATTCATAGATTAAAAACATAATTAAATTTATTGTTTTACCACAAATAAAGACTTTATTTGATATGAATAATTAATAAACTAAAAAATAAGGATGAATAATATTTTTTGATATGCTACCATTTGTGGTCCGATTCAAAACCAAAATCAATATGAATGATAGATGTTTTTTTTTATCACAAAATCATCTGAATCAAAAGAAAAATAGAATATGAAGTTTTGATACCAGGAATTGTAGTTTAGATCAAAACCAAAACGGAAACTACAATACCACTGATGGGAATTATTGGGTGAAATAAATTCATTAACCAGTCCCTCTTCTAATTCTCTTGTAAGTCGGAAATGTCATCGAGTGATGACTATGACGACTGGTGCCTCTTATTGTGTAAGAGACCTTAGCACCGACGTGATAAGGCAACGATCGACGATGTTTGCCAATGGTTTAGCAATAACCAATGGTTTTGTGCAATTTCCTAAATCTATGGGAATTGCATAAAGGATCGACATGCATTTCTAATTAAAAGGAAATGGTGAATGACGACCGTAGGAAATAGAAAGTTACAATCAACATCATGGCCCAACTCGACAAGGACTAGGACCGACAAACACCTATAAATAAGAGGTCCTAGAACAAAGAGACACATTCAGAAAAACACAGAAAACCCTAATAGCTATTTACTCTTCGCCTCTCGATAAAGCGACGAATAACCTGGCTACGACGAAAGATCGAGCGACAGACGATATTTCTTAGTTTAATCTTTGATATTGACTTGTTGTAGCTCGATATATTCTATTGATCCATAAATTTTCTCCTGCGTCATTCCGTTTATTGTACTTGTGAACCGCTTAAATTTTGCCCAAACAGGAATCATAGAAACTTTCAGTATATAAACATATATTATAAACATAGGACTTTGGTTATATATAAATGTCGGGGAAGTATTCTTTAGCTTTTCATTGTTAGAAAAAATACAACCTCTACTCAACAAATCATCAAATTCTTTGTTAAGAACATCCTATTTATTTGGTATTTTACAATTGATTTTGCTAAAGATTATAGGGTTCAGAAAACTCTCTCCAAAGACTCTTATCAGGAATGGCTCGAAGTTCTAATAATTCACAATTGATTCACTCCATGGACTTTCATTCACTTGATTCAATATTCTTGATTTAATATTATTACTTTTTTTTTAAACATCGAGTACTACGAACATTTATCGTAATACAAAATAACTAAATAAGCTTAATAGTTATTCTTGATTCAATATTTTGGTGATTTTCGAAATTAAAATCGACTTCATCGTGAAGTCATTCAAGCAAAGGAGTTTACCCGAAGGTCAGTGGGTTCTAGGAAATCACAAAAATATTGAATCAAGAATAACTCATTATAGCTTAAACTCAAATTCTGAAATTGGTGATTGATAACATTTTTGTGTTAATCAATAGTAATCGGTGTCACCAATTACCTTCAAATTATGGATTTACATTTTTCCTTTTATAATGCTTATATTTTGCTTATGTTTTTCTTATATTTTTAGTATATGATAATGTAAGAAATATATTTGAAATTAATATATTTCATCTCTCAATTATGTGGTCTTATAGTAAATGCTTTTCTTTTTGGGATGTTATACACTAAAGAATATTTGGTAACCAATTAAGTTTGGTATTAAGGAGTTTAGTTTCTCATGAATATAAAGGACAAGTGTTTATGAACATAAAAGGACAAGTGTTAAATCACTTGTCACACTTAGGAAAATTGCTTGGAGACAAAGCTTGGAGATGTTATACACCATGAGAAAAACATGTTGCTTGGATTAAGAATACATCTCCCTTATGTGTCTTGGTCTCCAAGTTTGCGTCACACTTGTAATATTAAAGATTAATGGTAAGACATTTGTCATATTAAAGATTCATGGCAAGATACTTGTTCATACACTTGTCACTAAATGGATTCAATCCTACTTTGATGGATAGTTGAGACTGAATCAAGAAAAACACTAATGAGGAATAAGGTCCTCTCCTCACCTATAAATAGATGTCTTTGCTCCATCTCAAAGACACACACATATGAAAGTATTCATAAGAGAACACAACACATAAAATATGTTTATAGGGAAGAGGAGAAAAACCTTAAGCCCCTACCTAAAGTTCAAAGGGTTTCTCCATTTCAAGCCAAGAAGGCACAAGTCAAGAAAGCTTCACTTCTAAGGATCAATTCAAGGAAGCTTCTCTTACAATGAGAATGGAGGTATCACTAAACCTTCACTTTTGATTCTATTATGTGATTGATTAAGTTGTTTAAAGATCATGGAATTTAAGTAAAGTGCATGCATATAAGTTATGAACTCTAAATAATCTTACAGATAGCACTAACTATTTAATTATGCATTATGTTAAGCATAATTTTTAAAGAGATAATATCTATACATAATTTGTATAGATCTTATGTCTCTCACAGAGTGCAAATATTATTAGGGTTTGGATATCATCACAGTGACCTTACCCTATAATGATTTGTGTATTTGATATATTTATGTTATAATTATACCCACAGGTAGATTAATAACATAAGATATGATCAAATATATTAAGGAGTGTTTGTGTTTGTATTTGTAAACTAAGTATATCCACAGATAACTTAGTTTGACTAATTCAAAACATCACTCAATAATGTTTTTCGAAAACTATGACCTTAAAATGAGATTATAGTGACTACCCACAGGAGCACTATAATTTCTTGTCATATGTATTTCAATAATTGAACTTAAGTGTTGTGTAAATTTTGAAGCCAATTAACACTTGTTGTATCTCTAGAAATTGCAAAACGCTTCATAGTAATTTGTCATTGTTTTGGCTTATGATGTTCCAATCCTCGTAAGAACTAACTTCTCATAATGGAAAGAGAAAGTTGAGTTCATTAAGAGTACTAAGCTCGAATTTGGCACTTTGTAAAGAAGAGTCAAATCCGCTAACTATAATTAGTACCGAGGAAGAAAATCTCTCCATAAAGTTTGGGAGAAAGCGAACAGATTAAGCATTATGTTAATGAAATATTGACAAATATTAGCAATTTCAAAAGCTTTCTAATATCTTAAAGAAGAATGCATATAAATCTTTATAAGATACTAATGGCAGATCTTATAATCATAATAGATAATGGCAAAAAGTCATTGCATAAATCGAGCCTAGAGACTAAGCAAAATAATTTGGGAATAAAAGTGGACAGATTTATTTCTTGTCCAAACTATCCTTCATTATTTTACCTCTTCAGTATGGACCATACCAAATTTATTGCAACATCATAATTAGTAGACGTTGGGTGAATTTGCTGACAGATTGGTAAAGAAGAGTGTGAGCTTAGTACAAAGATATAAGAGTTGCCTATTATGTTCAAGAAGCTGAACCTAAGCCTGGAAAAATGGCATTAAGTAAGCCATAAAAGAGCACTATCCAGAACTAAAGATTATAATCCACTTATTAAGAAGAAAAACGGCAAATGAAAGCTTTATAGAAAGTTAAAAGACTTTCGTTAAGATTGCCTTTAAAATAAGATAGTTCAAAAGAAAAAGTAACACTATGGGTTACATAAGGAATTTTGAATCTAATCTTACTTATGTTTCTTCTTAAATATTAGTGGATTTATAATGGTGCTTATACACATGTTTCATGCATAAATTTATTATCAGTAACAATTCAAGGGAAACTATTTCTATAAGGGAAATTGAGACAATCGAGTCAACTGGATTATTGACAATTGTTGTCTCATTATAGACAATGAATATCGTCTTAATTTATTTTAAGACATTATGTTTCATCTGTATCCTAGAAATTAGTTTCATTAAGAAAACATGAATTGTTATATTTTAAATTAACTTAAGGAGATAGTTGTTTTAATATTATTATGAACCCTGATGGAATTGGTTCTAGAATATTAATTGATGGCCTCTTATGTTAAACTTGGCTGATCACAATATTAAAACACATCTCATTGTGTATGCTAAAGATGGACTTAACTGCCAACATGTGCTTAAAGATATGTATTCCTTGTAGTTTAAGAGACTGGAACATATTTCCAGCTAAAGAAATAATAATTGGTAAAGGATAGGTTCATTTTGAACCTAAATTTTACCAATAGTAAAGTGTGTCTAGATTGCATTAAGAGTAAGCAAACTAAACACAATAAAAGAAGAACCACAAGAAATATGTAGCTTCTTGAAATCATACATACAAATATTTGTGGACCATTTGATGTTCCAACTTTGAAAGGAGAAAAGTAATTTATCACCAAGATTTTCACATTATCGTTATTTTTTATCTATTGCATGAAAAATCTCAATCTTTGAATGTTGTAAAAACATTCATTTCTGAAGTTGAGAAACAATTAGATAGAAAAGTGAAAATCATTAGGTCAAAATAGAGGTGGTAAATTTTATGGCAGAATGATGTAACCGAGAGGTACAATCATACTTATATGGGAATGGTTAGATCCATAATGATTCGAACTAACTTACATATCTTCTTGTGGATGATTGCATTATGTATTGCAGTCAATATCTTGAGTAGAGTTTCCAGCAAAACAGCTTCAACGTCCTTTAGAACTGTGTAAAGGCTGGAAACATAGTCTGTGACACCTTTAAGTTTGATGTCCAGCTAAATCAAGAATATAACCCACATGAAAAGGAATTAGATTTCAGAAAATTTAGTGGTTTCTTTTGTGGTTACCCTTAGAAATCTAAAGGAAATGTGTTTATTGTTCATTCCATTGTATGAGAGTAGTAAGAAACCGATAATGCTAGATTTTACAAGAATGGCGATGTTAGTGGGAGTGATAAAAATCAAGATGTTGTCATTCAGGAAATTATGGTTAAAATATCTTTACCCTAAGTTCCTAATGTTGGGAATCCTCCTTTTGTTGAATGGTTAAACAAAGAGGAAAACCCATTGAATGATAATTCACTCTGTGATGAAAACATCGCCAATAATGATCTTATAGCACAAGAGAAAATATCATTAAAAAGATCAACTCATTCGAGTAGATCTGCTATTTCTAGTACATAAATGCATTTATGATCAAGAAGAATCCAGTAAATGGGTCATTAAAGATTCGGTTTCTTATTGAGAAGCCATGAAAGATGTTGATTCTGATCAATGGATTGATGCCAGTAAAGAAGAGATAAACTTGATAGCTAAGAAAGGAGTCTGGGAGATTGTTCCATTGCCTGAAGAACAAAATGCGGTCGGGTATAAATGGGTATAAATGGGTCTTTAAGACCAAACTCGACTGTAATAGCAATGTAGAACGTTATAGAACCAGACTTGTAGCTAAAGAGTTTAATCAAAAAGAAGGCATCAATTATAGTGAGTCTTTTTCATTTGTGTCTAGAAAAGACTTTCTCAGAATTAACTTGGCATAAGTACCTCAATATGTTCCTGAGTTACATTAAAATTATTTGAAAACTGCCTTTCCTTTTGGAGATATAGGAAACTTAAGTTTATATGTGTTGACCTGAAAACTTCATAATCGAAGGTAAGGGAGACATGGTCTGCATATGAAAGGTATATATGAACAGAAACAACCTTCAAGATAATGATATCAAAAGTTTGATGAAACCCTTATGAAATTTGGTTTCAAAGAAAACATTATATATCATTATATGTATCTCGGGATCAGTGGGAGTATGTTCATACATAAGGTATTGTATGATGATTATTGGCTAGCAATGATTTTAAGTTATTAATGAGATTAAAAGTGTCTTTCCAAGAACTTTTGATTAAAGATATGAATGAGACATCCAATGTGAAAAGAATATAACTATTCTATGATTGATCACTTGGAATTTTAGAACTGTCTCAGAAAGCATATATATTGTAAAAGTTCTTGAGAGAGTAGACATAATTATGTGTTCTTCTAATATTAGTAAGCTGTAAAGTTGAGATACAGAAAGGAAACAAGTAAGTACATGGTCACATGTAGAAAATCAATACATCCACAGATGGTTGAGTTTTCTAAACTCAGATTTTAGTGAATATGTGGTTTTAAGCACTACACTTTTGGCTATGAGTATCTCATTATTAGAGATATCATATTATAGAAAAGCTTGTAACTGTAGTTGCTTAATACATTCACTAAGTAGGCTGAGTATGTGCCATATTTGTGAGGCTTCTATTATAGAATCTTGATTGCAGAAATGTCTTTGAGTTTGAGACATTGAGTCTAACTCTTTATGGGACAATGAAAGCTGCAATCTTGCTCTAAAGTAAGACATTATATCTAAAGGGTCCAATTATATGGACATTAAGGTTATATATATGTCGTTAAAAGAAAGATGTTAAAAGATAAAAGCTTGTCATTGTATAAATAGGCATTAAGATCACAGACATTTACAAAAGCATTATCTCGTAAGACATTAAAGAAGCATGCTGAAAGTATGGTCTTGAGGAAGGCTTTTGATTATGTTGTCTGATTATGGTTAGCCTATATGACAATTAGCTGAGCTCTTTAATGACTTTTACATCTTTTGTATATTCTGCTTCCAATGTGTACACATTATTGTTGTTGGAATATAGTAACAGAATAGGTCTTTATTATAAAGACATAAAAGAGACCATTAAGATAACTCCTACTTAGGGTCTAACTATGAAGATAATCAATGTAGTAGTGCATGGAAGGGATCATGTTGCGAAATGATGTGCAACCGCACTCCCATTGATTATTGGATTAGCTAAGACATTAATGATGACCAAATGATGATTGTGTAGCATATTATGCCGGCCTTATGATCCAAAAGAAAACTTAAGTGCATTGTACTAACGACCAAGTGGGAGAATGTAAGAAATATATTTGAAATTAATATATTTCATCTCTCAATTATGTGGTCTTATAGTAAATGCTTTTCTTTTTGGGATGTTATACACTAAAGAATATTTGGTAACCAATTACGTTTGGTATAAAGGAGTTTAGTTTCTCATGAATATAAAGGACAAGTGTTTATGAACATAAAAGAACAAGTGTTAAATCACTTTCACTCTTCGGAAAATTGCTTGGAGACAAAGCTTGGAGATGTTATACAACATGAGAAAAACATGTTGCTTATGGATTAAGAATACATCTCCCCTTATGTGTCTTGATCTCCAAGTTTTCGTCACACTTGTCATATTAAAGATTCATGGCAAGACATTTGTCATATTAAAGATTCATGGCAAGACACTTGTTCATACACTTGTCACTAAATGGATTCAATCCTACTTTGATGGATGGTTGAGATTGAATCAAGAAAAACACTAATGAGGAATAAGGTCCTCTCCTCACCTATAAATAGGTGTTTTTGCTCCATCTCAAAGACACACATATGAAAGTATTCATAAGAGAACACAACACATAAAAGATGTTTACAGGGAAGAGGAGAGAAACCTTAAGCCCCTACCTAAAGTTTAAAGGGTTTCTCCATTTCAAGCCAAGAAGACACAAGTCAAGAAAGTTTCACTTCTAAGGATCAATTCAAGGAAGCTTCTCTTACAATGAGAATGGAGTATCACTAAACCTTTACTTTTGATTCTATTATGTGATTGATTAAGTTGTTTAAAGATCATGGTATTTAAGTAAAGTGCATGCATATAAGTTATGAACTCTAAATAATCTTACAGATAGCACTAACTATTTAAGTATTATGAACCTCAATTATATACAAGTTTTCATTATCATATAATTATGGTGTTATACTACCACATGTGTGCACTTGAAGATAAACCACAACCCCTTATAGTAGTGTGGCTGTCCTAACATTTTGGCTTGATGTTTCTTGCAGGCCAATGTAGAGACATCATGACGTTTTGAAGAGGATCTCTAATTCCTCTACACTGGACCAGCGCGGTGCACGGTTAATGCTTGTGTCCAGCTGCCTAAGTTGGTCCTTCAACATGATGATTCTGGTAAAATCCCTAAGATAATTTCCTTACATATCTTACAAGCCCTAAATCCAAAACCTTAAACATTCTGGCTTGGTGTTTCTTGCAGGCCAAGGTAGTAGTGTCATACCCGGCGAAACTGTCCCTCACAGCTCTCATTTGCATCATGAAGACGATTGGGTCTATTGTCACAGCTGTGATATGGGAGAGAAACACTCCCAGAGCCTGGAAAATCTGTCCTGGTGTAGCAATGTTGGCATCGCTATATGGGGTAAGCTGAGTTGAATCCAGTTGAAGTAATCCTTTTATTCAGTTTGTTGTATGTACTTCCCACTGATGTTTTACTTCCATTGTATAGGGATGCTTCTCAGCAATGACTGTTTACCTCGGTGGTTGGATTATAAAGAAGAAGGGACCTGGTTTCGTGAGCGTTTTCAAACCTGTGAATTTGATTCCCACACGAGCTAATCTACTCTAGAAGTAAGAAAAATGGAAAATGGTGGAGAGAGTGTTCTACACTAGAACTAGAAAGATCACTTCTACATTATATGCACTATTAATTGAAATTAAAAACTAACATACACATAAATGGAGATACATAACAAATCCAAAAGAGCATATAGTAACCCTTTTGGACCCTCCGGGTTATGCCTAGCTATTCTAAGATCTTGATTATCTAATTTCTTGTTTCTCTTCATAAAAATAAAAACACTTGTTCATTTCTTGATTACAAGAAAAAAAATTCGAACCGGAACTTAACAGCAAAACAGAAGAGAGGACTATAGATTAATTTATGTACCCACAAGTTCCAAGAAGTCGACATCACTTCTCTTCTTTCCACATCTCTACCCAGTTTTCCTTTGCTTCTTCGAGACCAAAAACAGAGTTAGTCTTGGTCGGGTCCAGGTTCGTGGACAAGCTCCCGTACGCGATCCCAAGAGCCGATGAACCAAAGGTCACGAGCGTGGTCAAGAATGGAACCCACAAAGGCACGTCCCAGACGTTTCTGTCCTTCAAAACCTCGAGTAATTTCAAGATTGCCACTCCCAGGCCCAGTGGTGTTCCCACAGACACCACGATCCTCCCCATCATCCTCTCAAACACTTCTTGAGGTATCGGCGGGTCGTCATCCGGGTCCGGGTCTGACCGACCGGGTTTTTCAGTGCTTCTAGAAGATTGGAACCCTTTAGGGCTCGCGTGGAGCCTAGATTCCCATCTTGGCTTGTTGTTGTCAGGAATTAGGGTTCTTGGATTTTGAGGTTTGGTTTTGAGAGTTGTTCTTGAGAGAAATGATAATGGTACTGAGGGCTGTGAGCACAAAAGAGCTCTCATCTTCTTTTCTTCTTCTTCTTCTGCTATTTTTGTTTTCTTGCAACTTTTTTATTTGTATAGATTTTTTATTATTTACCTTATCTACATATATTATATGGTTTAGTATTTAGAGTGGCATTGTTGTTTTTATCTTTGGGATATTTCCTTGCCACACATTTCCTAACTGTTTATCCTTCTCAAATTTTTTCGTTCCAAGAAAATAATACATCCCAACAAAAACATTGAATGAGTGGTCCTGAGATTATAAGTTTATTTTTCTTTAACTATTCACTACATACATAATATATTCAACTTTACGAACCATTTGATCTTGATAGCTTCACATACGAGTTCCTCAACACCTGCAAGGCAGCCAAAAAACACAAACAAAAAGCAAAAGAGAAAGTTAACTTCCAGCGCAAGAAAGACACTTTCAACAGGACTTCTTGAGCCTCACGTTACGTACCCCACTAGGAGACGAATAGTAATAGCGCTCATTACTGTCCGGTGAAAGCACCGACGGAGGTTGTTGTGCCGGTGGAGAAGCGCAAAGTGTTGGCCGGAGCAACGGAGACGGACGGTAAGGTGAATTTATTGGTGACCGGAGCATAGTAGAGATCATGATGCTCGGCGACAGTGGACTTGAGCGATATGGTGAGATAGGAGAAGCCATCTCCGTAGCAGTTTCCGGTGATTGTGGCCTCGAATCTCTAGATATCGACATGTTTATTGTTATCCTATAGAAGAAGCAAAAAAAAGATTCTTAAAACCTTTGAAACTACTATAAAATGCAATTAATTTTATGATTGAGATGATAAAACGTGATCATACCTCTTATGAATTTCCACATACCGGTCTGTCTCATCGAATATTTCTTCCTTCAAGATTCATAAAATGGTTGATTAAAAATAGAACATTCACATATTAAACATTTGTAATGAAAAGTAAATATAGATTACTTGTATCAGTTCCTCCATAACATCTTCCAGAGTTATAATCCCAATGATCTCTTCATCTTCATCAGTATTACTATCAATGTATCGGATTGGAATTTGATGATTGTTTTCGCCAGAGTTTGTCACAGGAATGCTCACAACAACGTTGCCGTCTTTACAAGCCGTTCCTGAGAAGAGAAAACACAAGACATTCAGAGTTTATGGTCTCTCATAGATACAACTACAAGCTAAGTCTCTGAACCTAACCATTGATGATGCTCTTGTCATGGAGAGGAGTGTTGGTATTGGTGCAGTTCTTCGCCCCAACGACAGCAGCCATGTGGCTTCTACATGTTTGGAAGATGTTGAGGATGTCGTAGAGTGGTAAATTCAAACTGACCCTGCTTGCATGATTTTGGAAGAGAAAACATAAGCTTACAGCTTCAAAAGCAGTTTAGTTAGTTTTGTTTAGAGAATCTATGTACCTAGGCATTCTTCTGATGGGGAGATCAATGATTTGTGTCTCATCTTCAGGACGGACTTTGATCAAGTTCTTGACCTGTTCCAACAAAAAAAAAATTCAAGACTCATGTAAGAATTGTCCAAGTGTTTCTCAAGATCATTGTGTAATAGATTTGTTGCTTACTCACCAGAATATATCCGATGATGACAGTTGGATTCACAGAGTAAATAGGGATTCGGCTACGGCCTTCACTTGCTATTAACCCCATTGTCTTTCTGATAAGAATAACAAACTAACTGAATACATGTCGAAAGCAATAAAGGAGAGGAATATTTCAAGAGAAGAACATACTCGTCAAGCTTAGAATTTATATCAAGTGAAAATATGTCGGAAACTGGGGTCATCGCGTCTTTGGCACTCTTATGAGACATGTCAAGAGCTCCTGATATGATTGTTGTTTCATCGTGAGTCAGTTCCCCTCCTTTTCCTGCCTAATCATCATCAGAAGAAAAAGATATGGATTCAGCTCATATATTGACAAAACAATAAAAAAGCATTTCAAGTTCTTGAAAACGAACCTCGTTTCCGTGCATGTACACAAATGACTTGAGCTCTGCTCGTCTTAAAAGTGTAGAATGTCTTTTCCCAAGCAACAGATCGAGTAGCTGAAGCATTTGTAACAAGTATATGTTTTCACAAAAATCAGTTGGCTGATTCTAATATTAAGTTCTGACTTTATTTACTTACCTTGCTGATTGGATAAGCTAATGGGAAGAAGACTATGACAATGAATCTAACTAAGTATGATAGCTTTGCTCCAATGCTCAGCCCGTATCTAGAGCATACAGCTTGAGGTATAATCTATACGACAATGGAACAAAAAGAAGAATTTCACATTTTACCAAACAAAAAAAAAAAAAAAAAAAAAAGAGTGAGATTTTGAGCAGCCTAGAAAGAGCTAAGTCGAGATTCCGTTCACCTCTCCAAATGCAAGTATGAGAGTCACAGATATCAGAACAGAACCCCAAGCTGGAAGAAGCGAATCAACAAAGACTGGTAGAGCCTTTTGGAGAAACATAGTCATTAAATAATCACAAGTCTAAAAAAAGCTAAAGTGAAGTTGTATGCATAAGCGTGATACCTCCATTGCCAAAGCATTGCCTATGAGGAGTGTACAGAGGAGAAGATGCTGGTTTTTAACGAGTGGAAGGATCTTTTCTGGCCATTTTGTTGCAAAATAAATGTTGTTAGTTTGAATATAATGAAAAGTCATTAAAGGTAATGGGGTTTGTGACACTGACCAGCGTTTTTGCGCACGTTGGGTTCACCTGCTTTGATGATGACTTCAAGCTCGACGAGACTAAGGGACATGAGACCAAGAGTCAGTCCTGACATTAAACCTGCGAACGCAACTAGAGCAAAACATGCGATTAAGTAGAACCAGAACATAGTCTCGCAGCAAGGGACATCATTTGCTGCCATCTCTCTAGTGTTTTAGAAAGTAAAGACTACTATGAATGTTGAGACTGAGAGAGAGAGAATGAGTTTGAGTATCATAGGAACTTAAATAGTACATGAGAATGGCACTGTATAACATATGCATTGGTGAGCTTGGGCACGGATTCATAGGAAAAATAAATAAAAAGTAATAATGAGGTGGCAAATTTATTACATAATTGTTTCTTTGTGAGGCAGTTTTGGAATCAGTTGTGAAGACGAGCTCGCCACATGTCGCCATACGATTCGTCAGTTTTTTTTTTAAATCACGACTTTTTCCAAACATTATTTTTCTTTTATTTTTAAAGAACCCAACTCAGATTCACCAATGCATGTGCTCTTATATACCAACTACTACACTAATCATGAGAACATAATCCAAAAACTACTATCCAAAAGTTTATACTAAAGAAGTAGGCTCATCTTGCAATCAGCCATTACACAAGGTGAAAACAAAATCCCTTTTTATAAAGAACATTTGCATTCACAGTCAAATAGTAAACAAAGAATTCCTTTTGTGGTAACCAAAGAATTCACAACAGAACACCGAATGTTATTGTGGTCCTTTCCGACCAAACCTATTTAAGTGTTTCTAGGATCTTTGGAAACACCAATACAACAGAGTAGGTTCCATAAGGAGCAGGTGGTAAAAGGGCTGAAACCTAGATGATACCAGCCAGAGAGTGACCGATTCACTAAACAAACAAACAATTCAAGGGACTAGAACAATATTAATATTTGTAAGGGTCAGATATGAGAAAAATGACCTCGAAAAGAGGCTATAAACTAATTCAGAAGAACAAACCTAAGACAAGCTCTTTCACAAAAATGGATGACATTTATTTAAATTAGCTAAGCATACTGCATACATAAGATATATATAATATGGGAAGAACATCACTATCTTCTTTAGATTTCTGCTAACAAATCCATTATATGAACTGAATCATTCCCCACTAACCAAATACTTTATTGCGCTGTCACTTTTCATGATTTACATACGTATTCACCCAAAAAAAAATTGATTACCGATTCATGATCATGGCCGGCAGATTTTTTCAATCTCAGTCAAAATTCCCTGAAACAAAAAGACTCATTAAGAAAATTTGCTGGAACACTGAACCTAGATCATACACTACAAAATTGATTTTTACAGTTGGAGAATCACACATGTACTTTCATAAAGTTCAAGAATTAGCAACGTCCACGTTTATCCTCTGAAACGGTGTCGTTCGTCTCTGCGTAGGACGGCACGCTGTATTTATCTCTAATCCTCAAACGCCAAGTAGTGTGAACATCACCCAGTAGATTATCGACACGTGGATCAAATGACGACTCCGCATACGTTTCACCGCGTCGTATTGAGCGGAAACGAAACGAAACAAAACAAAAATTTCAGTTTTGGATCCAAAAATTTCGAATTCCATCAAAACGGAGAAACTAAATCCCGCTAAGAGCTGTAAAACTGTGAGAAGGGAAGAGGAGGACAAGGAGAGAGGAGAAAAAAATGCCGAAGAAGCTGAGCGCGAACGCCATGGACGACGTAGATCGATTGTTTCAGTGTTTCAAGTGTGGGATTTCTCCTCCTGGTGAGCTACTTTCCTCTCTCTCTCTCTCCCATAAACGGAATCATGTTCTGTGATTGCTCGAAGTTGAATTGAAAGCCTGGTCACTGAAATTGCCACTTGAATCTTATCTCTTCTACAGCGAGCTGTTACTGGAAATTTGAGATCTTCGTAGTATAGCAACATAATATAAGAGTCCAATGGTAAAATGATGCTATGTATCTGTCGAATTTTTCAGCTTCTGCTGTGAGAGAAAGGAAACGGAGCAAGAAAATGTTGAATCCAGAGAACACTTCTTCTCCCGGGACCCGTAAGAACTTGCAGCCAAGTTCTTTATCTGGAAAGGGGAAAAGAAATCAGATTGATGGAAGTCGTCTCAGTCTAGACTCTGTTGTATGTACTCATGAACCCATTTTTACTTGTTTCATGTTCATTGTGCGTTTAAAATTGTTTGTAGAGTGAATTCTGAGTCGTCTTCTTCTTATGTCATATCTCTCAGTCTGGTTCCAAGAGTGTAAAAAAGACTATTGGGAGGCAGTTTTCACCAGTTGTCTTCTATGGTTCTCCAAATGGCGTTCCTCCAAAGAGACCATTAAGTTTATTAAGGCTATTGCGTGAGATACGTATCGATCTTAGTGAAGAAAGGAAAGCAATCTCCAGGTATTATATGAATAAGCTGGTGCTGGCTTTTAATTCTACTTGGAAGCTCTTTTTTTTTTTTTTTTTTTATCTTTAGTTTATCTTCTCTTTGCTTAGGAAAGGAGTTTGGGCTACATTTCCTCGGCAAGATGAAGCGATTAAGTTTGAAAAAAGGCATGAAAATGTGCGGGTTTTTAGTTATCAAGATCATTTCAGTGGCCAAAGAAGGTTTCTTGTTTCAACATATGAAGAATTCTGGAAGAGGTTCCTTTTCTTTACCTTGTTATAACATTCCTTTTAAGTGTTGCAAAGCCAGGACCAAGTCTCTGATGTGTTTTGTTTATTTTATTCTTCTACTTTAGATACAAATCTATGGATTCAAGGCACCGGCACCACTATGAAGTGATTCAAGAGGTATTTTATATCTCATTCCCTTATTTCAGTGTATTCTGCATAACTCTCACAAGAGTAGATCTTCCAGTTTTGTAACAATTACAATATGTCTGGCTTTTGATTCACTGCACGGCTTCTCAGGGATTGCCATGCCATATGTACTTTGATTTGGAGTTCAATCAGAAAATAAATGAAGGAAAAAATGTGGACGAAATGGTTGATATCTTTATATCCGCCATTCTAGAAGCCTTGCATGGAAAATATGCTATTGAAGGACAAGAGGACTGGATAGTAGAGCTCGATTCCTCAACCAAAGGTCCTTTTTGCTTTAGCTTTATTCTCTGAGATATTGCTATGAACATTGTAGAAAAGAATACCTTAGAAACTTTTTTATGTATAAAGAAGGTTGAAAATGCCAGTTATTGTCAAACTGTTCTTCCTTAGGTTCTTTTGACTGAAGATTTCCTTAAAACCTCACATGCAGATAAGTTCTCTCGTCACTTAATTGTCATCATTCCAAAGGTTGCCTTTAAAGACAACTTACACGTTGGTGCTTTTGTAGGAGAGGTATTCTTAAATCGATTTATTCATTTTTATTGCCTGGAAAGATGGTTTCCTAAGATTCAAGTTGGAGAGGTCTCATTTTCGTCTTGATCTCTTTTCAGCTATGCTCACGGATAGTAAGTGCCAAGGAAAAAGATGAAAGGTTGCGCAAGTTGTTTGTTCACAAAGAGGCTAATGATTCGGCATCCCTACTTTTTGTGGATACTGCTGTTTACTCTAGAAACCGTTGCTTCCGTCTTGCACTATCATCAAAAGCTGGAAAGACGGCTGTTCTTCTACCTACAGGTCGATTCAAATGTAAGGATATGGTAAGTCCACCTTCAGTCAACTCTCTCTCTCTCTCTCTGCGCTGTTCCTCACCTCTTTCTTGTTTTGCATTGGAACAGTTTATACTTTATAGTATCTAATAAGACCATTGGTATACAAACAGGGTGAAGAGGATGTATTCATGACATCCATAATCTGCAACGTGGCATCAGATTGTGAGAAGCTTCTGGTTTGCAAGATGGAATCAGACTGTATGAAGACACTTTGCTTTGACACAGAGGTAATTGTCATCAGTTTTGCCTCGCACTCGTGCTTTTAGCTTCCAACTTTATCTTCCTTCCACATATACTTGAGGGAAGATTTCACAAATGTTTATGCCATTAAACTGAACTCTTTGGAGATGGCAGGTGAACAATAATAGTATTTTAAGACACCAGAAATCTCAGAGAATCCAAGTGGACTCTTGCACAAGTGACATGTCAACATCGTACTACGCGGGCAAGTCCCCGTTCCCGCAGCTAGACCAGTTCATAGAATCCATTGCCTCCACCGGGAATGTCTCAGGTTTCACTTTTATCTTTTTGAAACATCTTGTGTTCCTGGAGAGATCGCAATGCTCATTTTCTTAACAAATTTGGTGGTAAAATTTAGGTAAAATAAGATGCTGGTACTGGTTTTCAGAAGATAGCCTGATTGTGTACAGCATGTCAAGCAATAGATACTGCGAACGAATTGGCAGGGAACATAAAAGCAATCATGGTATTCCATCTTCTTTCAATCCTTTTATTCTCTTATGAGTTTCAAACATTTCTCTTTATTCTCAGCTATCAAAGAACATATTAACATTGGTTTAAACAAACTTTGTTGTTACAGTAATGTACATTGTTGACGTCAGAAGGGGAATCTATTATCAGAAATGCTACGATCCAGACTGCCGAGGTGTGTATATTGTTCTCTTGGTAAAAAACAATCTGAAAGCAGAATCTTTGGTTAAAGAACACCACTTTGTCTGCAGATTATCGGTCTCCGATACGTCCGGTCCCAGAGAGTTACCTACCACCTGAAGATATTGTTTACCATCAAGGAGAGGCACATAATTTATGTGACAACCTTTATCCCCAAGGAGAATGTAACATTGGTAACGAATGTGATCCAGATAGTGTTTCTAGCAGAGGCTCATGGTGGCTTGAAGCGTTTAAAGTGGCAGATGATCTTGAAAGCAAACACAAGAAGACACTGGAACCTCATACCATTGTTAGTTTACTTCACCATTTTCTCTCGATGGAAAAGTCTAAACAATGGATGTTAATGTCGTGTTCATTGACTTTACAGCTTAAAAAAATATGCTTTTTTTTTTTGTTGGCACACAGGTGAATTACGAGGAAGATGATGACTGGTGGTTAGCTGCAGAAGAGTCGCTTAAACAAATCTCATATTTACGTCCTTCCCCAAAATGCCCTTTGATTTAGACATTTTTGTTAACTCCACCAAACAAAGTCTAAAGACTCCAGAGTCAAGACGAATCTGGTTCGCCTTCTTCACTTTTTTTCTCCTTATACCATTGTATCCTCCAAAACCTTGATTATCTCTAAAAATATTCAATGGCTGCATTACCAGTTTTCATACCGGCCCAATCGTTTCCGTCGATCCTCTCACATGAAGCCTTGATCAATCACTTTCAGACCAATCTTCCCACACATTCGTCAACAATCACAAGCCCTCTCCGCCAAAACTACACCGTTTCACCACCTTCCTCTCTCCTCCTCATGCCTTCTTGGTCATCTTCTCCTTCTCTCCCTTACATGGGTGTCAAGCTCGTCACCTATTTCCCTAATAACTCCTCCCAGAACTTACCGGGCATCCATGGATCCTACACACTCTTCAGCTCCACCACAGGCCAAACCCTATCCTCCATGGACGGTACCGTTTTAACCCTTTACCGTACTTCCTCTGTTTCAGGCCTAGGCTCCAAAATCCTAGCCAGGGATGATAGCCAGGTGCTGATCATGGTTGGCTCCGGTGCTCTCGCGCCACACCTGATCAAATCCCATCTAGCTGCGAAGCCAAGCTTGAGAAGAGTGATCATATGGAACAGAACTCCTCAAAAGGCTCAATCTTTAGCTGAAACTCTCTCAAAGGACTCTCAACACAGCGAGGTCTCGTTCGAGAGCCACGGTTCGTTAGATGAGATCATTCCTCTGGGAGATATCATAAGCTGTGCAACTAACTCAACTATTCCACTGGTCAAAGGTGAGTTCTTGAAACCTGGAACCCATCTTGACCTTGTTGGATCGTTTAGCCACGAAATGAAGGAATGTGACGACGAAGCGATACAGAGAGGGAGTGTGTTTGTGGATAACGACGCAGCGATGGAAGAAGCGGGAGAGCTCGTGGGAGCGTTCGAGAGAGGAGTGATAAAGAGAGAAGATGTTTGTGGGAATCTGGTTGAGTTGATCAATGGAGACAGAGAAGGAAGAAGGAGCTCAACGGAAATAACCGTCTTTAAGTCTGTTGGTTCGGGTACTGTGGATCTCTTAACTGCACAACTAGTTCATGAGACTTATCTGAGCCGCTCTTAAATAGTGAAATATTTTTTTTGTGTTTGCGAATACGTTACATTGAAACTTCTAATAAAATTCAACATATTGCTATGGTTTTGCCAAATGGTTACACATTTTGGAACCGTGACCAAAGATTGGATACACTTTGACTGAAATCGACATGTATTTCTCTGTCATCGATGGAAACACCCTTCTTCATCCGATGGTACGCTGTTTCGCATCCCTTCTTGGTCTCAAACTCTACGAAAGCATAGCACAAGCTCTTACCCGTCTTGCGATTCATGATCACCTTACCCGATTTGACAGTTGCGTAGCGTGCAAAAAGGGCGTGGAGGTCCTCATCCTGAGTCAGGGGATTCAATTTGCAGACAAACAGCACATTGTTAGGAGGTTTTACCTCAGCCGCAGGGATGTCCCCTATACACTCAAGTACAACAGCACTAGAGTGGGCAGAGACGAATTGCAGAGAACGAGATTTTAAAGCAATCAGAGATCTGAGAGTAACCTAAACCAGACTCTTCGCCCTTTTTGTAGGTGAGCCAAGAAGAAGAATGAGAGAATTTCCTTTGCGGCCACGTTATTTGACTCTCATACCATTGAAAAGAGGATATATAGGTTTAACATAATGTTTGAAATCATACATCATACACCTGAAATCACAGTTTGAAGAAGTAGCTTTTGTGTTTCAACCTAGGGAATGTAATAGTGTGGCGGATAGAGTAGCAAAGGAGGCTTTGTCGAATGAGACTAATGCTCCTAAGGTGTACTCTCTAATGCCAGAATGGGTAAAAGCTTATGTCAATGCGGACAATTGATTGTAATAATTTTGAAGTTAATAAAAGTTGAATGGACGTCAAAAAAAAAAAAAAAGTTGAATGTTGAGCCAAAAAAAAAACATAATGTAAATCTTCGTAATCTTTGGCCTGACCCATTAGTTTTAAAGATCTAATGTAAGACTTTTGATTTTGCAAGAATGAATAATATAATTTTGCAAACAGGATCCTAAGCTTTTCAAAAATATCTTAAATTGTAACATAATTTTCACATAAAAAATTGGACCCTGTGTATGTCCAAATTTATGACCGATGACTCGACAACGTATATTTATTTAATATATCATAAACAGTATCGTCAAAGCCGACTTAGCTCAGTGGTAGAGCGCGTGACTTTTAATCCCGTGGCCGTGGGTTCGATCCCTATAGTCGGCGATTTTACATAACTCTTTTACGATTGTTCATTGTTTTTGTGAAATGGTTTGGATTTTTTTGGGCCAACCCTAAAAAGCTCGAGGTCGGTTAAAACAAAAATAAACCTAATTGTCTTCCTCTCGAACGGCAACACAAAGTCGGGATTTTTTTTGTTCCTCAGCTCCTCCTCCTCGTCGTCGTCGTCGTCGTGATGAACATGGAAACGGACGAGGCAGGAATGGGGAAGACAGTCATGTGTCTGTTAACAGACCCAGAAGGAACCAATTTAGGTTCTGCTATGTATATTCCTCAAAATGCTGGTCCTTTGCAGCTTACTCAGCTCGTCAACAAGTTCCTCAACAACGTAACAGTTTTTCTCTCTTCTCTTCACATTTTTCCGAGCCTCAATTCGTTAAAAGAAGTGATTTTTAGTTTCTGGGAAGTTTAGGATTTTGCAGGAACTTGACGACTCTGTTTTTAGTGTTTACTTACTCTCTGAAAGGTGGCTTTTTTGCTTGTCCTGATTGCGAAATTAAGCACTGAAATTTGAATTTTTGGGTATTGGTTGGTTAATTTGATTCAGGAGGAGATGTTACCTTACAGTTTCTATGTATCAGACGAAGAGCTTCTTATACCTGTAGGAACTTACTTGGAGAAAAACAAAGGTTAAAAAACACTCAATAAGAATCAGTTTGGCTATGGCTCTATGAAAGAAAACAAAACTCTAAAAAAATGTGTGTGTTTTCAGTGTCTGTGGAGAAGGTTTTGACGATAGTTTATCAACAACAAGCTGTGTTCCGAATCCGTCCTGTTAACCGTTGCTCACAAACAATTGCTGGTATGTTATATAACATAGTTCTTGCTCTTCTTGTTTCTTGTCAAGAAGTTATCAGTGTGTCAAATTGCTTACTTGGCTTTGTTGTTGGTTTGAAAATCATAAGGTCATGCGGAAGCTGTTCTTTGTGTCTCGTTTAGTCCTGATGGTAAGCAGTTAGCAAGTGGCTCAGGTGATACTACTGTCAGGCTTTGGGATCTCAACACTGAAACTCCATTGTTTACTTGCAAAGGTTCGAACTTTTCCCTCTCCATCCTTCTTTAGCTTTGCTTCCCTCCTCCATTATCATTCTGATGATTGTGCCACTAATCTTTTTTCAGGGCACAAGAATTGGGTTCTCTCAATGGCTTGGTCTCCGGATGGGAAGCATCTTGTGAGTGGTAGTAAATCTGGTGAACTCTGCTGTTGGAATACAAAGAAAGGAGAACTTGACGGAAATCCACTTACAGTAAAGTCTTTTTTTTCACTTGATATTGGTAAAATGTACATTTGTTTTGGTTTGTTATTGATTACCGTCAATCTTTACCTTTTTCTTCAGGGTCACAAGAAATGGATTACTGGTATCTCGTGGGAACCAGTCCACCTAAGCTCTCCATGCCGTCGATTTGTAACTTCTAGCAAAGATGGGGATGCAAGGATATGGGATGTTACACTGAAGAAAACTATGATTGTTCTCAGTGGACACACTCTTGCTGTGACTTGTGTCAAATGGGGCGGAGATGGGATTATATATACAGGGTATGTCAAATGTTTCCTTTCCTCTTTCATAGGTTTTGTAGCTAATAGCTTAGATGCTTCAAGTGTTTTGGTAATTGGTGAATCTTAGATCAGATAACCAACTAATGAAATAAACTTGCCTACATGTTTAAGCGTCATGATCACTTCTTATGTACATAATTCTATACTCTTCTCTTGCATTCTAATTAACTATTTGTCTTGTGTTTTTGTAGTTCCCAAGATTGTACGATAAAGATGTGGGAGACTACTCAGGGGAAGCTCATTCGTGAATTGAAGGTATATTTTGACATTTTCTCATGTTCTGCATCTTTTGACCTGTAGCCTGTAGGTCGTTAAGATTCACCTATTCTTACTTTTAACCACCTCAATTTTTACTTTGCTTCTTCTGTTACTTCAGGGGCATGGGCATTGGGTAAACTCCCTTGCATTGAGCACAGAGTATGTACTTCGAACAGGAGCTTTTGACCACACTGGAAGACAATATCCCCAAAATGAAGAACAGAAAAGGGTAAAGCCTCTTCTCACTACACTCCACACTTAAGATCAGTTATTCTCTTTTACACTAATTCTGATCTCTCTCTCTCTCTGTATAATTTACTGTTTATAGGCGCTCGAAAGATACAACCAAGCAAAAGGGGATTCCCCTGAACGATTAGTCTCAGGTTCTGACGATTTCACTATGTTCTTGTGGGAGCCATCTGTTAGCAAGAAAGATAAAAAGCGCTTGACCGGTCATCAACAGGTAAAGTTACTTTATTACAGTTTCACTCTTCTCACCTAGTCTTTTAGTTTCCGTTTCTAATCATTTACCTCAATCAACAGCTTGTAAATCATGTGTATTTCTCACCTGATGGGAAATGGATTGCAAGTGCTTCGTTCGATAGATCAGTTAGGCTATGGAACGGTGTCACAGGACAGTTTGTCACAGCTTTCAGGGGACATGTTGGACCTGTGTATCAAGTCTGTTGGTCCGCAGACAGTAGATTGCTTTTGAGTGGCAGCAAAGACTCTACTCTCAAGGTAAACAAAAATTAAACTTTCTTTGATATAATCAAACGGGACTCGATGAAACGCCATTTCTACTCTTTACTGGAGATACTCCTCAGATTCTGAATCAGAAAGTTTGTTACTTTGACACAGATTTGGGAGATAAGGACGAAATCGTTAAAACAAGATCTTCCTGGTCATGCAGATGAGGTACTAACACCTTTTAAAGCTTATATTTTCACCTCAATTCTAGTTTCCTCTTGATTTTGCAACCCTTTGTTTGTTTTTTTCGGTTGTCGATAGGTTTTTGCGGTGGATTGGAGTCCAGATGGTGAGAAAGTTGTCTCTGGTGGTAAAGATAGAGTCTTGAAGCTATGGAAGGGTTAAAAGAAAGAGCATTTTGGAGCTTTTGTTCACTAAACCAATCATATATTTATTATTTTCACATGTTTCAACTTGTTTGGTTTCTGTACTGAGAGACCGGTTATGTATCTGTATACTTCCTTATGGGCGTTTTGATCTTAAGCTTAGTAAAAACCTATTTCCATCAAGCTGTTATTTGTTATGATCTTGATATCTAGCCATTACATGAATGTTTTCATCCACATATAGATGTTGTGGTTAGTCAAATATCTTTGGCCAAAGCCAATCACAATAATCTGGACCGGTCCGGTTAGTCCATGACAACATCTCTACGTGCAACATATAGAGAACAATGTTATTTGAAAAGACGGTCTTCGTTGTATACAAGACATAATCATAGCACACAGAATGAAAAGTGACTTGAGGTTGATCTTAAATCGTTGTCGCCTGCCAAACCCATAAGGAACAAAGGGGCCAATGTTTTAGTAACGATATTTCATCGTTGGCTCATTTTCCTTTGAAACCAACCAAACCCACAAAAAAAATCAAAATATGGTCATGAAAGAAGATTTCACTATCAAACACCAAGTGATGATAATGACAATCACATCATTTTATTCTACTCTCTATAATGCCCTCCTCTTTGTAAGGACCAGAAGCTTTAGTCGGTTCTCTCTAACATACATCACCTCTACCGAAAAGAGAGGGAGAGATATCAGCGAATTATTCTTATAGAGACAACCATATTGATTCATGGAATGAGTTTTGTTTTTTTTATCATCGAAAAACTCTCTTTGGCTTGTTTTTCCTCTTCGACATAACTTTAACCATTAACCAAACATCTCTCTCATTTCATTCCCTTTGGATGTCTTTTCTTCAAAAAATAGAAAGATGATGCATCAAATATGAAAAAACATTATAGTGGATGTGGTCCCAGAATCAAAAGATTTCATCTTTTTATAAATCCTTTATTTACGTCTTATCATATGATCATACAACCTCATTGCCAAATCAAAACCACATATTTTATTTCATGTCTCCAACCATTACGTCCTGTTTTTTCTGAGTTCTAACTTATAGACATTTTTTGAAAACAAAACAAACTTTTTTTTTCCATGTATGTTATTATAATACGATAGATACGAGAAAATAATATGTATCAAACTATAAATAGATGCAAATCGAAGCAAATTTAAATTGGATATTTATATCTGAGGACTTGTAGAAAT
The DNA here is from genome assembly GCA_902728155.2 of Microthlaspi erraticum. NCBI lineage: Eukaryota > Viridiplantae > Streptophyta > Magnoliopsida > Brassicales > Brassicaceae > Microthlaspi > Microthlaspi erraticum. The sequence continues at coordinate 52,247 of CACVBM020001156.1, forward strand.
TTGATGTTAACATTTTTGTAATTTTTAGAAACTCGGACATAATTAGATTAGTCGGGTTTGTCATCGAGTTTGTCTTTTTGTCGATTATAATTTATAAACATGAGGTAGAAAAAAGCTCGTTCCAACAGGTTTGAGTTCCATCTAATTTGGTTTTATACGTACATAAGTAAGGTTTAATACATAATATAATACGATCATTTGAAATTACATTTTTGATCTTTAATTAATTCATACTTCCTCTGTTTCTTTTTACTTATCTTTTTGGAATTTTTCATGCAAATTAAGAAATCAATTCAATTTTCTGTTTTATCCCTATTTAATATATTGTTTTCTTTGAAAAGTGTAATTAGTAAGTTAAAAATAAAATTGGAAAATATAACATTAATCTACATTGAAAACACAAAATAACAACAACAAAATTGAAATAAAAAAATTAAGCTTAAAACGACAACTAATTCGAAACGGAAAAAGTAATAGTTTTCAAGAATGTTCGAGTATTTAGTGTAATTATCATTTATACTTTAATCTTAAACGCTATGTCGCTAGCTAACCCAAACACAATCTCGAAAATGACAATTGTAGTTTTGGTATCTCTTGATTCTCTTCTAACATCTTTTTTTTTTTTATCAACGATTCTCTTCTAACATCTAGAGCACAAGAGTACAAAACAAAACGGACGCTACTACACAGAATCAAATCACTTCGGTGGTCACAGCAATCAAAGTTGCAGATCTAATTCCCATAATTAGTTTGGGACGTAAGGTTAACGACCTCGTCAGTTTTAAAACTTACCTCTCTCTCTTATTACTTTTTACTTTTGCGTAGTGAAAAAGAAAACAGAAAAAGGAAAGTGAAAAATGTGTAAATTTGGGAGTGAATATAGTGATGTTCGGGTTTGATTCCTTGGCTTCTTTCTAGAAGCATATATCTCTCTTTTTCTTTCTCAGTTTTTTTTTTTTGGCTTGAAAAAAGGAAAGCTTTAATTATAAATTACATGTAATGAAGCCATTTTCTTTTTGGTAATCATAGATGAGAAACCTTTTGTGCTCGTAAAGGGTTATATTCTCGATTGTTTGTTGCAAAATGAATAACAAATGGAATATTATTGGTACTATACCTTCTCTTTATTTTATAAAGGGACATCCTTCAATATTGTCCAAAGAATTTTTTTTATTCCGACCCCTTGATGGGAAAAGACCAAGTTTTTGTGTGAATTCTCTCTTTCTTTCCATATAAACTTTTTATATCATTTTGTGTCAATAGTTTAGTTAATCGGGAAAATTAGTCGAAAATAATGTTTTATGACTTCGAGTTCAAACAAGGACTAACCAACTTTATTTTGAACTTTTGAATGAACGAAAAAAAAGAGACTTTAAAAGAAAATTATCTTATATTTTATGTGCGAATATATTTGCAACTTTCTTAGTCGTAAATTCTAGCAAATTATGTATGGTCATTAGTAGCAAACTTAATAATGCATAATGTGGCAGTAAATGTTATGATTATAGTGGGAAGTAATGTAGTCATGTCTCGTAATAAGAGAGTGATGCCTTTTTGCTTCAACTTTTGTATTAAGAGGTTTGGATTGGATCATTTTGTGTCATTTGTCTAATGTCCACCTTCCATTCTTTGATGTGCAATTATATTTGCACCCTACAGAATTCGGTCACGTAACATACTATAGGTGCACGTGCTCCTGACACACAAACCCAACTATGGATTTAGGTCATTTGATATTGCACTATTGCAGCAATTCTGTCGATTTAAGATGCAAATTGCAAGCAGTAATTTCACGTTAAACCAAAACTTTTCGAGGCGATTTGTTATTTTTGTCAAAGTGGAGTAACGTTTTCATGTTTTTATATTTAAACAACTTCGGATCATAACGGATCGGATCCGTAAAAACAACTTTCGAGGTGCTTTCCTTCTTGTAGGAATATTCTTGTATTCATGTACATTATACTAATAAATACCATAGAAAAATATTATCATGACTAATCGTAGTTTAGTACTACTAGTGATTGGTACTATATATTGTAGTTTGGAAAGAATTACTTCAGTTACGTGTCTATAGTCGGAAGCAAATCAAAATAGTCAACAAAAATTAGGAAGCAATGAGGAACTACGAAAGCAAGAGCTTATGACCAACAAGAGTGATGACGTTGACTTTCTTTGAAAAATAGTCAGATGAAAATTAAACTGTTCCCCACTCACATGACCAACACATGTTTCAACCTGTCATTGGCATTGGATTAGAAGTGGGGGAGCATGTGACGTACGCTGGTCCTGCCTTTACCTGATCAGTGATCACACCATTCCACAGCACCACCGAGTTTATTTAAAACCATATATAAAACGGATAATTATTTAAATATAAACGTAAGGGTTAACCATTTATGCATGCATGTTGTGAGTTGATCTATACGATGGTGGTGTTGTGGCCTTGTGGGTTAACCATTAAATGATTATGAGTTTATGACATTCGTAACAACGTCGAAATGTAGAATTTCGTTTTTTAGTTGTATAATTGGATGAAAAACAAAAACAAAGGTTAATTTGGCGGCTAACTACCATATTTATTCTTCCAAGTAAGGTAACAAACATAAGTCAATTTGACAGTTCTTTTTTACCCTGCACACAATAAAATATAGTTACCTATCTGTGACGTTTTATATGCATATAAACTATATGTGACGTTTTATATGCATAATATGATCCTTCTATTGATTCATTCATCTTAGACGGAATCTTACTTTTTAGATCGTTTATATAGTCTTGTATTAAACTCCTATGCACCATGATATAATTTACAAGTTGACCTTTCAAAAACATTTAAGAAATTATAACTCAAAAGAAAAGACAAAGAAAGAATGGATAGGATGAAACTCCGAGTGATGGTATAAGTTTCCACATCTCAACTCATAACATTTAAGGCAAAATAAAAATTATATTTTTAGGAATTAGCAAAGAATCCATCCCATGTTGTCCTTTACTTCACGTGGCATGTGTGGACCCATCCCCTCTTCCTCTTATTGGTTTTTTAATCGATTCCATCATAATTATCGATCTATCAAACCATAATGGTGCATTGTGATGTGTTCATACTTCATAGAATATGTATTGTTCGAGAAGTAATACAGAACACCCAATAGCCGTTAGATGAGTTATTCTTTCCTTAAAGTCACTACTATAACGGAGAAGTTTGGAAATGCCGTTTAATCAGAGAGACAACAAATTTTATCATATTTATTTCAGCAATCGTCTCATGAATGGTATAGCAAACTTGTTTTTGTCATTCGGTAAAGAAACACTTTGTATGATATAAGATGATTTTTTTTTTCTCATAAACCAAGTGTGAAAGCTTTTATTTTTCGTAACCTCGCGTTTAAGCTATAATGTATTCAGAAAAGACAAGTTAAAGCGTTATTTTTAGTAACTTTTTGAATAATAATGGACTATAGATTTTCGTAATGCCTTTATTTAAAAACTGTTTGGGACGTGGCTGAGAAAATCTATTTTCGTCTGCGATATCTCTTTTTAGATCATGAACTCTATAATTTACTCAAACTCTTTAAGAAGTCTGCCGTTACGAATTACTTTAACTTTTGACAATATATGTACTTTAGCATATAACTTTGTGATCAAGGAAACACAAATTAATCATAAACAACATTAACACATATGACGTATATGAGATACGTGTAGTGTAACAAGTGGGAGTGTAGCAGGGATAATATAAGGTTTAATTGAACACGATCTTATGAACGATTAGTCTCAAACACGCACACACAAAACAAGTTATGAGTAAAAAATTGTGAGTTTACAGGTTTATCAACAAAAAGGGTGTAACAAGAAGATCGTTATGTCAGAAACTTTTTATACAATCTAGTTAGTTTTAATTTAAACTTTTTGGACCATATTTTATGATATAGTTTAGTATTAAACCAAAATTGTACATGAGCATACATAAATTATACCGAAACAAAAAAATTCAATTTCGAACTTAGCTGTTAAGGTGTATTTGACATATTTCTCTTAATATCTAGCTTGCATAAGTTCCAACACAAATCAATGGAAGTTATCTATGAGAATTAAATACTATAAAAAATGTTGGGAATATTTATTTGCTTATGAAACGAATATACAAAAATCTCGGTGTTCTTTTGTGTATAAGCATGTTTACACGAAGCGGGAGGCGTAAATCGCACGGTCCAGACGCGCGTGAAAACAACGGACGATTCAGAAAAAGGAAGCACATAAATACGGAAGCAGAGAATCATTGCCCATTTATATGTTGTGAGCGTTTCATGTTCCAAAAATCGCCGATTTCATCGATGGACCACCGATGGATTAATGAAAATCGGAGGTTTTTTGGTCAACCAAGAGTTGACTTTTTTTTTATTTTGAAAAATCATGTTGTTATTCTAATTGGTGTTAGATACAAGTTTCTATTGGTTGAATCTATAAATATTTGACATAAAATGCAAGAAAAATGATGAAAAAAGTGAAAGAAAGATGATGAAGGCCGTGAGATCTGGACATTTAAGGTTACAAAATCGCAGGATGTGATGAAGAAGATGATCAAAATTACTATTCTACCCTTCATTAAAAGGGAAATGAAAAAAAAACTCAATATGGGCAAACTGGGAGTCGAACTCGGGTGAGACTGTAGTTGCAGAAGTACGTTAACCACTTTAGCTAGCCTAATTTGTAATTAAATTCTACAAATGTAGTATTTATATATACAATGGTCAACTAGCTAGCTTTTAAGTCAAATATTTTGGAATATAAATATCGTATTGATATTGATATGTTACTTATATAGTGTTATATATATATAAATATATGAAAATATTTTAAAAATATATAAAATATAGTTAAAAATTCATCTCCGCTTAATTTCTGTTTAATCCCCATTTTTAAAAAAATCCTAAATTCTCACCCGCCCGATTAAGGATTACCAATATTTTGAATACAGAGTCGCAGAGAAAGGAAGCAGCATATGACTATTATGCGCTGTTTCTGCTGCTACTGTACGCCAAAACAAGGTGGTCCCTACTTTTGACTTGTTTTATAAAGTCAAAGAAAAAGCAGCTTTTGTAGGATAAGATGTAGAGAGAGAACAAAAATCTGTATCTTAATTCCACTACGAAATTACGAGAACTATGTGTATGTGTGAGATACCAAATAAATATATAAAAAAGGGAAATAAAGGAGAGAGTGACAAATGACAAGTGAAGCGAGTGCTTTGTTTGGTCCGAATATTATTCGTACCATTACCATCTTCATTTTTAGTACACAACTTTACAGTTTTCTTTACTAATTTTTTTTTTTTCAATTTTAGCACACAGATTTACAATTTTCTTTTTGCCTAATGAACTGAGACGTGTGAAGAAGTATTCGTGCGTTACTACTTTCGACCTTCTTTATAAGATTTTATGGAAATTTTTAATCATTTCTCTAAATCAGATAAGATTCTTCTGCGAGGTTAAAAATCGATATTGCTTATGTTTTAATAAATAAAATATTTCTTCTTGTGTATACCTCAATATTGGCATAGATATGGGAACATATTTTCTTTTATTCACATAAAAAACAAACTAAATTACAGAGTTACAAAAGTTATATAACATATGAACTACTTTCATTTTTCATAGCTCGGTTTTGTAGCTATTCCCTAGCAAAAATAAAGCTCTAATTTTTCTTCCTCATACTAGTTAAACTCATTCCACTTTCATTCCATATGCAAATAGTTGATTTTAGTTCTTCTCTAGTTTGTATAATTTTATTGATTGATAACTTATACTCCCTCTGTTTATTTTTAGTTGTCGTTCTGGAGTTTTCACGCAAATTAGGAAAACAACTAAAGTCATTGTTTTACCTCTAATTAATACTTTAATGTATTTGATATAAATAATTAATGAGGTAAATTAGTAGGAATAATGGTGAAAAAATGTAATAAATCCGTATTGAAAATATAAAATGACAATTAATTTTAAACAAAAATTTAACTCTAGAAGGACAACTAATTTGACAACTAATTTAAACCGAGAGAGTATATTGTGTCCAAACATCATTACTAGCTTAGAAGAAAAGAAATTCCCTAAGACCTCTTTATAAATCCGAATGATTTCCAAGACCATCAATGCTGTCTATAAATTTTACATGATAAATGTTTTAGTATGCGAACATTTAAACTTCAAAACAGAACTTACACCATATTTTCTAGTTCATCTCCTGTATCTTTTTTTTTTCAAAATCCACTATCTTGATAATCCTTTCAAGAAACACCATTCAATATTTATTATAGATGTCTAACTAATACTCCTTCCATTTTTGTTTCAAATTAGTTGTCGTTTTGGGAAAATGTATCTTCAATTATTTGGATGTATATGAATGTGTTTTGAGTTTATAGATCCAGATAATTGCATATACATTTTCCCAAAATGACAACTAATTTTAAACAGAAGGAGTATTCATTTTAATGAAGTTCCTTTAGATAAATTGTTTGTTAAATGAGACAATCAAACATTTGATGAATTATAAAAAAAAGTAAATTATGTGATTCCGCAGGAGTTGGCTACTTTACAAAACTAAGCTTTTTTAAACCGTCTTAAAATCCGGCTTTAAAAGTAAAAACATTATCAGAAATGTGTCTCCTATCCTTAAAAACCGGCTAATTCTTTGTAGTCACATTTGTCGGGTTTTGAGTACTTTTTAAAATAATTGGCAGTTAATTTTATAGTACACGTTACAAATCTGATCGAGCGGAATTCCGTCATGTTATTTTCAGGGTCTTTTTGTTGATAAAGTATGAAATGTTTTCATCTATCATCATTTTATTACTAATGGGAAAAATCATTGAAATAAAAGTATAATTGACAAACATTTTTTTCCAAGTAAATTGATAAACATTATTATTAAAACTTTTTACATGCAGAAACCCAAAAAAAAATTACCGAATCATATTGGTACTACCAAATACAAATTACAAAAAAAAAAATGGTGGCAAATAAGTTAAATGATATAAAAAAAAATACATCACTTCTTAACACAAAAACGTACAAACTTTGTTTTCAAACACACATAAGAAACATTAAGATGTGAGTGTATAAATATGTAAAATATAGAAAGAACTCAAGAAAAAGCCATCAAAAGTTATTTTTTCTTTTTCTTTTTCTTTTTGTCAAATGTATAAATAATGGAAAACAATAGCAAGTCAAGTGCCTCTCTTCCCACCCATCGATTCCTCTCGGTCATTGCCCAATCTCTCCATACTCTCTCTCTCTCTTTCGACAAAGAAAAAGTCAGCGCCGTCCTTTACGCCATAGTTTGTCTCCTTCTCTCTCCCTCTCTCTTCTCTCTCCTCACCAACAGAATCAAAAACCAAAGAGAGCTTTCCTAAATCCCCAAAAAACAAAACCACACGAATTCAAGATCACCAAACATGTCTGAAGACTGGGATCTCTTCGCCGTCGTCAGAAGCTGCAGCTCTTCTGTTTCCACGGCGACTACAAACACCAACTCTTGTGATGGTGAACACAACGGAGGAAACTCTAAACAACAAGATCCTCCTCTCCCTCCTCCTCCTCCTCCCCCTCTGTTCACACAAATCCATGGAGACAGAGACACACAGTCCTCTTCTTGCAACGAGCTACAAGATTCTTGCAAACCTTTTTTACCCGTTACTACTCCTACTTGGTCTTCTCCTCTTCCTGTAGTTTCATCAGCTCCTAGTGTTCTAATGAAACAAGAACAAGGACTCCTCGAATCACAGCAAGATCATAAACCTCCTCTTGGTGTTAGGGTTTTCCAACCACCTTCCACAACCATTTCCTCTTCTTCATCTTCCTCCTCTTCTGTCTTTGTTTTCAGAGGTCAACGCGACCAGCTACTTCAACAACAATCTCAAACTCCTCTTCGATCTAGAAAAAGGTTGTTCATTCGTCAAAAGTAAACCTCATGCCTTGAAATCTTTAAATTATCATCTTTAATTTGTTTTGTTTGCTCTAATTAAACAGGAAGAATCAGCAAAAGAGAACCATATGTCATGTAACTCAAGAGAATCTCTCTTCTGATATGTGGGCATGGCGTAAATATGGTCAAAAACCCATCAAAGGCTCTCCTTATCCAAGGTCCAATCTCTTTTTCCTTTTTTTCTCATTTCGTCTAAAATTTTGTAGAGAAAGAAATGTTTTTTTTTTCTTTTCTTGAGAAAATGTGCTAATTGTTTCTGATCTTTCACATAAAAAAAAACAGGAATTACTACCGATGCAGTAGCTCAAAAGGATGTTTAGCAAGAAAACAAGTCGAAAGAAGCAATTTAGATCCCAATATCTTCATCGTTACGTACACCGGAGAACACACTCACCCTCGTCCTACTCACCGGAACTCTCTCGCCGGTAGCACTCGTAACAAATCTCAACCCGTTAACCCGGTTCCGAAACCCGACCAGTCTTCTGGTCAGACCGTTTCTCGGTCGGATACGGTAAAAGAAGAGATTCATCTTTCTCCGACGACGCCGTTGAAGGAAAACGACGACGTTCAGGGAACAAACGTAGACGAAGAAGTCAACATGGAAGAGGACGAGCTATATGAAGTCGAAGAAGAAGAAGAAGAGGAGGATGATGAAGATGATGACGTGGATGATCTTTTGATACCGAATTTCGCGGTGAGAGATCGAGATGATTTGTTCTTCGCTGGAAACTTTCCCTCTTGGCCCGCCGGATCCGCCGGTGACGGTGGTGAATGATGAAAGACGAGTATAATTTTTAATTATTTTTTTTTTTGTTAAAACTTGACATTTATTGTGTTATATTAAAAATACATATAGAGAAAGAGAGAGAGATAAGACAAAAGACTAGTCTACAATTGTTCTTCGTTTAGACTGACACTAAAAGTAGAAATTAGTCTCAAATAATAATATTTGTCCATTAATATTGACATTGCATATACCAAATATAATCTTTTTCTTAGCTCCAATTGTAAAATCAGCATTTGGATTTTAACATTTAAAACAATAAAGAAAGCAAATTTCATTTTCTGTCAAATTTAATTGTGATTAAATTGAAATATAGACTGACTGGCATCACATATACTGAAACAAACAAAAAAGAAGAAGAAAAATTTGAAGTTTCTTGACAAAAAAAGAAGAAGAAAATTTTAAAGTAATTTATCTTGAATAAATAATTAACCTAATTTAATATCAGGGCCTAGTTAAAAATTATTGGCAGCAACAACCATGCCAAAACAAATTGTATAATACTCGTATTATCTGCTTGCATTTAATGTCGAGATTAGCTTAGTGTAATAATTGAAAAAATAATCATGTGGGAAAGCTAGCTTAGCTAGAGGAGCTACACAACAGTTAATTCGGTTCAGACCGGGACACTACGACTCCGGTTTTCGGTGGCTTTTAATCTCACGAGACAAGACCCTAAATATGGCGTCTTTAGTTCCCCACTTGTGTGTGCCTTTGGCTTTCTATTAAATGGTCAACCATTTTTTATTAAAAAGTTTTTTTTAATATTTTGTCGTAATTCGAAGCGTCGGTCAAACATATTTTAATCGGGGGTTTTTTGTTTTCCGTATTAGAAAAAATGAAAAAAAATCCTGGCAATTAAACGTCTCTGGAATTAAGTAAAGTAGGGTCGTTATTGCTATCATTAAAATAAAGCTATGACGATATAGATATTACGATTTCATTTTTAAAATGTGGAGTATATATTTATAAAGATCATACACTATGGTCGGTCCAGATTCTCATGACGAAAGATGGGCATGCAAGTTGTTACCCCCTTATCTTATTAGCGTTTTAAAAGTGGTTTTCTTATTACTTTAGCGAACAAGCATTTAATGTATCATAAAAATGAAAAACAAATTTAGGAACAAAAAAAAGACACCCATCGTAGGAACAGGCCGTATTTGTAATAGAAAAATTATAAATCCGAAATTAATTAAAAATTAAAAAAACGAATTAATTAATAATATGTCGTAACAAAAGAAAAGACAAGTCATAACGTTATACAACAAGGCCCATAATAGGCCCATTTATCTCAATTATTTCGGCCCATATTTCACCTCTAACTCGCTTTTTGTTTCTTCTCCATCTGAAAAATGTGGGAGTTGACACTGTAACAACAACAAACCATCTGAGATTTCGCCGGAGTTGAAAGAGAGAGAACGATCCAGCGGTTGAGATGTTCCTGCGGGCAATCGGACGGCCATTATTGGCTAAAGTGAAGCAGACGACGGGGATCGTCGGGCTCGACGTTGTCCCGAACGCGAGGGCGGTGCTGATCGATCTCTACACCAAAACCCTAAAGGAGATCCAATCGGTGCCGGAGGACGAAGGATACAGGAAATCCGTGGAATCGTTCACGCGCCACCGTCTCAATGTGTGCAAGGAGGAAGAAGACTGGGAGGTGATCGAGAAGCGTCTTGGTTGCGGTCAGGTCGAGGAGCTCATCGAAGAGGCTGAAGACGAGCTCACCCTCATTGCCAAAATGATCGGTCCGTCTTCTCTTCCCCTTTATCAACATCATCCGATTCATTTGCGGGATTTGAGATTGAATCACTGAGGTCTAGGTCTCTGGTTCTGTAGAAATGAGATTTGGGATTATACATTATAGGGAACAAAGTTTATGAACTTAGTCTATAAGATTGATTCGTTTCCAAGAATTGAGCCTGGAAGAAATAGAATTTGAAGCATGAGGCTTGGTGAATGTTAATGACAAAAGAAAAAGGCTAGTTCTTCAATGTCATATAGGTTTGGTCATGTTCTAAAATAATTTTTTCTTGCGTTGCAGTTATAGTTATCTAGACATTAGTGTTGATGCTTGTGAAAAGTGAAAATCTTTTTTTTGAGTTTCATGATCCTGTGCTTCCTTAGATCTTATGAAATGCATGTTCGTTTATATAAGTAGATTTTGTCACATTGTTTTGGTTGTAATATGCTACTGACCAGATTTTTCATATTATTCCAAGAGAATTTGCCCATTTTGCAACACTTTTGAAATTTTGTTGTTTGCATTTTTACAGAATGGGACCCTTGGGGTGTTCCAGATGACTACGAATGTGAAGTGATCGAGAACGATGCGCCGATTCCGAAGCACGTTCCGCAGCACCGACCAGGTCCTCTTCCTTCAGAGTTCTACAAAACCCTTGAAGGTCTTCTTGCAGAGTCCAAAAGGGAGATTCCAGCTGCTACCACCACCACCACCACCAGCGATCCTCAGTTGAAGGAGTGACTTTCCAGTTTTACCATTTTGTGTGTACTTTGTTGTCTTCTCTTTTGCGGGCCTCTGAATAAAATTTATAAAACTATAACAATGTTGTGCGCTTTTCACAAATGTTTTTTTTGTTCATTCTTGTTGGAAACCTATATGATAATACAAAATGATGTTTCTTCTTCCCTTCTACAAGAGCAATTTAACCTTTCGTAAAGACATGTACCGGATGAGTGATATACAGAAGACCAAACACAGCTGCTTGTTTCGCGTCTTTAATAAAAAGCCTGACCTTTCGATCCCTTTCCTCACTCTTAATTGATACTATCTCTGCTTCGTTTTCTCAATCTAATATCTAACTAACAACATCTCACTTAATATTATAGATCTCTGTATCGTCGTATATAAACCCTAATCCGTGAATTTTCTTAGGTCATAGGGTTTGGTATCAAAGGCACGAACGAACATCAATAATCACGAGGTTAGAACGTGGATTCGTTCACACGTTTTTCTTTTGATACATATGACTCTCAAATGTTACTTTTTTGTGTTTCGTTTATAACATCAATAATCAGTGTCGATCCATTGTGTGTGTTTCCGGGATGGATCTTGGCAAGGTTGGTGAATCCTCAATAAGACAAGGCCTCTATGTGGTGAATGATCCAACACCAGGGATAGGCCCTTTTTTCCGGAGACAGTTGTATGAGTTTGTGAATGATCCTTCAACGGATTCAATACTCAATAGTATCGTGGAGCGAGAGCGGCAAGAGTTTCATCGTTTGGGATGAAGTTGAGTTCAGCAAAAGTCTCTATGCACAGGTCCGCGCTTGAAACGGTGGGCTTCAAGAAAGTTGAATCCAAGCAGCAATGGGAATATGCAGCAGATTTTTGCTGCACAGCAACTACCTTGTGAGCGTGAGCCAACGCCTTATATAATGGCAACGCTCGAGAGAGCCAAGAAGTTTATAAGTGGGGCAAAACCCGTTCTTCTAATCCTCCAGCGAGAAACTTGATGCCACGCCCTAGTTTCAAAAGAGATTTGTATGAGATGGTGGATGATCCTCGCTCCCTTAAGTTTCATTCTGATCTTTCGTTTGTTGCTGTGTTTCAGCTGCTTTGTTTTCTTCTTTTTTTTTTTATTCTTTTCTGTTTTGCTCTTTCTTAACGAATTCGCAATGCGGGATGATAATTGCCTTGGCTTGCAGAAACTTATATAAGGTGCTCATTCGTTTCGTTACCAAAGCATGGGTTGAAGCGTATGACACAAGACAACCAATAAACGTTGCTCAAAGCGTTATCTTCTTCAGTTCAAGTTCAAGGTTTATAAAATATAGGGCAAAATCCTAGAGCAACACCGAAAGCAACTCCAAGTAATAGGTTGGAGATTATTCAATACAAGAACACTAAACAGACTTATCGGCTTGATGATTCTGAAGCCAAGCCTTCAAGTGAGGAACCATCCTCTCCATCCCTCTCCGTGTTTCAGGCGAAATGTAAAACCCACCACAAGTGAGTGGCCGTGTAAGCTCAGGCTGACCTCTCAGGAAATAATCTTCAGCAAATTCCAACCGCTCATCAACTTTCGTAAACCCCTCGCCTTCAAGCCACCGTGTGAAGTATCCCATCTCCGTGAATGGTAAGCATCTCGGAAGAACATCTTTGACAAACTCAACTTCATTCCAAACGACGAAGCTCTTGCCGCTCTCGCTCCAAGAAACAATCGAATCCGTCGAAGAATCATCCACCATATCATAAACAGTTTTCTCCGAAATGTAGTAGGAGCGGCTTTGTGTTCCTGACTGAGGAAACTAGGACACTGCCTTGAGGAACAATCTCCATGATCGCTACTCAAGCCACCCAGAGCATCCGCAACCTCATAAAATTCTCTGGGAAGACGATGATTGCTGCTGCTACTATCCAACCCTAAACGCTTTCTCTGATGATAATCCAAAACGAAACGATTATTATTAGTTATATATAAACAAAACATTCCGATAATATAATATAAGGAGATGTTTTGAATCTCAAACCTTTTTGTACTCCAACGAGCTGGCAATCATTCCGTGAATCGCCGGCGGTATCGTAATCCCAGGCGGCTGACCTTTCACAAAAGCATCGCATGAGAATTCGCTTTGTCCAGATTCAACTTTCGTGAAGCCTGACAAGCGTTCAACAAGGCCACAAGGCGGAAAGAATTCTTTGCCAAACGATGAAGCTCTTGCCGCTCTCGCTCCACGAAACTATCCAATCCTTCGAAGGATCATCAACCAGCTCGTATAGTAGTCTGCGGAGGAAAGCGCTTCGAGTTACGCGATCGATGCGGAGGCTGCTATTGCCATTATCCATCCCTGAACGCTTCGTTATCGACACAGAACCCAATTATTAACTCCAAGATTGTAAGCAACAAGGAGACAGAACTGAATTGAAACAAAAGCAAACAAACAAACAAACATTCGAGAATCTTATAACCCGAAAGAAAACGTATGAAGATCGAGATCCTAACCTCGTGATTCATGTTTTCGTTCCTGCCAAACCCTAGAAGTATATAGTCTCAAAAGGAATTCCAAATCAGTGTTGACTTCTTATATATATACATACATAATTTCAAATACTATACCATCTTAGAGCAACTCCAACATGAGCACCATGGTGTTGAAATAACACCAAATTTGATGTTTTTATGTCACTTTTACTTTTTCTATCTCAAACCACAAACACCAAATTTTACAATAGAAAAACTTTTCCATTATTATATTATAAAATTTAGATTTTTTTTAAATATTTTAATAGTTTTGTAATAATTAATCTTACAAATTTGTCTTTGTTGCATTTAAGTTTTAATTATCTTGTTTTGGTTTGAGTTTTGTAATTTTGTGTTTTCAGTGTTTTAGTTAAATTTTAATATGTATTTTAAGTCCTAATCACTTTGTATTTTGATTAGATCTTGTGTTTTCAATGTTGTAATTAAAATTTAATATGTATTTTAAGTCTTATTTAATTTGAGGTTTAATTAGATATTTGTTACAATTAAAATTTCATATCAATAAAAATGAATAAGTATAAAAATGTTTATCTTGTTTTTATTTGTAAATTATAAAATATATCAACTAAGAAACATTAAGTTAATTATAAAACTAAATAAAGAAGAAGAAAAATTTAATGTTTGGTGTAATGTGAGTCACACCACTATTCATCTAACACAAAATCTTAAAAAAATGTTGTTGAAGATGCATTTCTATTTGGAGACCATGTGACGCCATATTTGGTGTTATGGCGTCCTTAGCCAATTCAGTAGTTCAACTTTTCGAGGGGGTTTGTTGTTTGACATTGGTAAAATATATATATATATATATATATATATATAATATATATTAGCAAACTGAACGAATGCCTTTTGTTTTTGTGTCTTTTTGTTTTTAACCGTTTTGTAACTATCATATAAAGAGTTGTATCTTCTGGAGTCGCATCTTTTCGTTTATAACCGCTAAATTGTTGAAAAGTTGCACCTTTTAATGATATCTTTTCACTTTTATATATATATGATGTGTAAGACTTTTTTATCTCTGAGTTACAATCTTTTGATTTTTCTGTCCTATTTCTTTTTTGATTTGTGCTATATATGGGGAGAAAATAGGATGAAACTGAAGCATTAGTAATGAAGATGATCAACAGAAGAAGTGAAGATTTGTGAGAAACCATTTTCTGTTGGTGTTAGTATTTTTCTTGCTATTATTTTGTAACTGTTCCTATCATCTGATCTACAAAATCGTGAATCACAATCACTATTCGGTTTCGTTCTTTGTAGTAATCGTTGATTTGCCGTTTCCCATTGATTAACATTTATTTTGGATGTTGAATGCTTCTCATCATCTCATGTTTGATATATCATTGTTTGCTTCCATGTGAAGATGATCATAATTTAGACTTGTTAGAGAACTGATCCATGACTGAAATCATTGAATCATGTAATAACATAATGTTTTACTCAAAAGAAGGATTAAGTCACGACTTGAGATTGATGGGTTATTCAATTATGAAAAGTTACGTACCATCACGAATAGTTACGAACGGCGAACGGTTACGATGTCTCTACGTTTGTTCATGAACGGTTACGTTTGTTCATATAAGTTGTAGTCTTGTGTATATGTAAAGAGAGCGTTACAATTTACAAAGAGAAAATTTCCCGATTTAATATTCAGATTTGATCATCACAATAAGTAGATAAATTATACAAAACTATAAGTCATTTTCCATTGAAACTTTTCCTTGATCGTCGTTGACATTGTTTCGCTCTATGTTTTAGGTTTTCTTTTTCCTTTTCATCTATGTGGCATGTGCATTTCCAGAAGTTGGATTAGTGTCTTTGTAATTCGTTTGAGAATTTGTTAAACCCAATTCCTCTAACGTTCATATCATATTTGTATCGCATTTGTATCGCATTTCACTGATGATATTTACATGATGGATAAATGATTCTCTCGAAGGGTACGTAGTGTTGTGGCGGTTGTTACTTTTTCCTTCCTCCTTAATTTGATGCCGATTCTCTATGTGATTGCCGCCGTGATGATAGGTTTGGGAACCATAATGTATATATATATATATGGTATAATTGTTGATCGAATAGCGTGGGAGACAAGTAATGATTCTTAGTGTTCTTCTCTTCTCACTCTTTCATTATGCGTCGGTTCGTTTTCGTAGTCGTTTCTTCTCCATGGTAGAGTGTTATGAAAAACTCCGGTGTTATTCTTGATTTTCATGTGGGTTTGGATGTACTGATGGTTCGTTAAGTAGTCTGCATATTCTCATCAAGGCGCTCTCAACATGTGACTTTGATCTCTCTTTCTCTCTCTATAATTTCTGCATAAATTTGTATGGTATTGAGTCTATCGACTCTTCTCTGGTTGATTATTCAGTGTTTATTGTTGTAAAGTTTTGAAATTATTTGTTTACAGTGCCATAATGTCTTCCGCGTATAAACAACGAGTTTAAAAAGTGTAACCGAAGCTATTTGAAACCTTTTTTTTAATTGGAATACGCATTGGAAGTTCTATATGTCTGTTCTGCCATTGATTCAGGCACTGGAATTTGAAAATTGTCGTCTATTCAAAATTACGGTTATGGTGTTAAATTCTGCTGAGTGGGTGTAATGCCTTTTCTTTGATTTTTACTTTTTTTTTTTTTTTTTTTTATTTGAAACCTTTTTTTTAATTGGAATACGCATTGGAAGTTCTATATGTCTGTTCTGCCATTGATTCAGGCACTGGAATTTGAAAATTGTCGTCTATTCAAAATTACGGTTATGGTGTTAAATTCTGCTGAGTGGGTGTAATGCGGAACAAGTATGCATCTGGTTTTGGATAATGTTTATTATATAGCTTAATGGTTCATTCACCCGGTTAAGTTAAAGGCCATTTGTTAGCTTCTGTTTCATAATTTGTACTTTTTTTTCCGTCTAAATTACTTTATTAATTGACCAAAGTACAATCAGTGTTTACAAGAGTATTCAGAAAAGTTGGACAAGAATGATATAATTGCCATTGTCTCTCCAAGGTCAAGGCTTTCTTTGCCAAGTAATCGGCACACAAGTGTCCCTCACGCTTACGAAATGTAAAAAGGACGTGAGAGAAGATACTCCTCCAGCTATCAATTCCATGAATATAATGTTGAATACCATTGATGAGGTCATTAAGTTGGAATTTATCCCCT
Source organism: Microthlaspi erraticum (assembly GCA_902728155.2). Lineage (NCBI taxonomy): Eukaryota > Viridiplantae > Streptophyta > Magnoliopsida > Brassicales > Brassicaceae > Microthlaspi > Microthlaspi erraticum. The sequence goes on from CACVBM020001156.1 coordinate 69,181, forward strand.
TCGAACTCTATAGATCAATACCCTAAAGCCCAAGTTGCTTGTAGTGCCCAAAGTAAAGCGGAGCATTCCGACTCCACTGCCGAGACTCGTCCCTGATATTTATCCATGCCACAATCAAGGAAATGACCATTTGAATTGCGTATAATCCAACCCATTCCAGAATCTTGATCTCCGTCATGATGAGAGGCATCGTAGTTGCACTTGACCCAACCTCGACTTGGTACTTGCCACTGGATAACATGATTTCGTCTTTGATATTGTGGTAGGCTGGTAGCTGAGATGTTGGGTGATATGTTCATTCTGTTCATCATTCCTATGGATCCATTCGCTTGTATCACATGTAGTCCTGTTGGTAGTCTCTAACGGTGAAAGGACAACTACAATGATCCATTTCGGCTTTTCCATAATCTCCATAAAATCCAGGAAGGTAGAGCTCGTTTGAATAAAAGTAAAACAGACTAACACAATCAGCAAAGGGAGAACCACTAAAGATATAAAATAGTAAAAATACAGATAAAAGTATTTAAAATACAGATTCAATCACTTACATTATGTAACTCTCGACACAATGTTTCTTATGTTTTTTTTTTTTTTTTTTTTTTTTCTAATTTAGACCATCTTACACAGATGAATTTTCTATCGACCCACTTTTGTGAACGAAATTATTCAAAAACAAAAAAAAATAGCCCATTTTAAATCAGCTGTTTGAATGATAACACGAAATAAGAGTAAATCTCAAGCTCAAGCGTCGAAACTATACACAAATCCATAAACATGATGGATGCTGTCACAATGTTCAAAACGGCATCTTCTTCGGTTCAAGTTCAAGGTTTATAAAATACAAACATAATGAAACCAACAACAAGAGACATAATGATATAAACCATAAGTTAACATAGACCAAATAAAAAAGTTTCAAACCATAATGATAAATAAATATAAGTGGTTGACTAGCCAACAAGGGTTTAAGTAAGAAGCAAAGCAAGAGCACTCTGGAGTCTGGAGGAAGTTGGCAGCTTTTCTAACTATAGTTGAGAAAACAAACGCAGAGATAAAATGAATAAAGACTAAAGAGTGAGATCAAACAGCGCCAAAACAAGTTGTTGTGTTTGGTAGTGTGCACACATTACTACAACTCATCAAGTACATGTTGTTGTCTTTTTTTTTGGGGAGCAAAATACATGTTTTCTTAATTTGTTTATCTTAAGAACCCTTGATGAGGTTATATCATTGGAGGACAAAATACAAAATAATCTAAAGAGGAATTCTTAACTACAATTTATAATAATCTTTTTGCTAAGAATCCCTCATAGAGTTATTTAAGGTGTTGTGACCAATAAACTATTTTGATATTCAAAGCGAAATTGTTCTTTTTAGGCATTGTTACTTATCCACGCATGTGTGCATGAAATAGGGCGAAGATTGAGTGAATAATACCTCAAAATCTTGGTTTTTCTTCTTTAAAGAGAAAAAAAAACTAGTTGTTGTTTCTTCAAAAACTAGACTTCAAAATACAAATTGAGAAATACATTGAGCGAGTTGAAACACTTTTTCAGCAAATATCAATGGTGAGTATCATAATTACATTGGTCTCTTTCACTCAAGGTCATGATCATGTGCACACTTGTACGGTTACAAACCACAAGTTGGTTGTTGAGATATATTAGTGATGAGTGTTTAGATTATGACATTGAAAATCCATATAGAACGGAACAAGATGGACGACCATCATAAGGAAATAATAAAAACGCGAAAGACCAATAAACTTGGCTGTATCATATTCTTTTTAATATACTAGAACTGCTGCGTCCCTCAGCTCCTCAAGCAGTTTCTTCAGAGAAGCATCCTCTGACCGTACATTCTCAAGTCGTTTTTCTACCTTGATCCTCACAAAAATCCTGCGCGAAAGTCCACATTTCTTCAAACAGCTCTCTCGAACCTGGATCCAGCGTATCACCATCTTTCAAGACATCTTGCTGATCATCTTCTTCATACAAGGATAGTCACATGTGGTTCGTTTTTGATGAGCAACCCTATGCGGTTTTCTTTAGCAACGGGACCTTCCATCTAGTTAAAAATACATGTTGCGAAAACAAATAATTTGTTCTTTTCCATTTTCGAAAGTTTCATTGAAAACTTCGGCTATATTGAGTTAATTTACATATGGACTTTGAACCAAATTTAACTACACAAACACATTAAACAAACAAATTGGCTCATATGGTGCATAGTTTGTTCAAGTGGAACTAATACTGCCTATGCTTATACATCGTTTCTAAATTTTAATTTAACTAATCCTTTTCATCGACATCTTCCTTTTCTATTTTAATTATTTCATTATATCTCTTACAATAACATTTGTAGAGTTTTTGGTTTTTTGGTTTTGTACAAAAAAATCGATTGAGTTGGGTACTAATAATTCAATCCGGGACACCCAAGAAACCCGAAGAAAATAACATTAACCTTTTTATGTATATAAAAAAATATGTGGAAGAACATTTTGAAAGTACTGAGAACTCTTTAAAATGAAATTGAAAATTGATGAACACTCTTATTCGTTTGCATACAATGAAGAGGCTGGTAAAGAGGTATTTGTAGCCTCAAAATCTACAAGTTCTTATTTTTTACAGTTAGAACTTTCTATCAAGATCTCTAATATTTTTATCGTATTTAAAAATATCCTAGATTTTTCACATTAATATCTAAACATTTTAGTTTCCTATAGAAATTATAAAAAGTTCGATCAAGTTAAAGGCCCAATATGGATTTGGTCTATTAGCCCATCATTAACATAGTCCCAAATTGAACTGCATATATTTCAATAAACTGGTGAATGCAGAAAATAATTACTGATCTTATAATTAATATGAAGTCTATCAGATTTCTCATATGCTCAAAGAAACTTGGTCAATTCACCGTGATCGAGATCTTCTCACACAAACAACGTAATGTATGACAAATTCTCACGTGTCTAATAGAGTACCGAAGAACCGAACCACCATAACCTCAAATAAATTTCCCACAAGATCATAAACCGATATATATATATATATGCCTCTTTGTTACGCAAAAGTGTGTCGTCCGATTTTATGGACCAGACGAACTTTATTCTGGATTGTTAAAAACATCCTCACAATAAGACTAAGGCTTTAAAACATGTACTAACTCAGATCATGACTGTTAGGGAAGTCCTCAAAATAAGTATACATATGTTCATGTGATTATATATTTATTTCGATCGGTAAATTAGAACACCAAAAACCAAATTAAATATTTCGTCGTTCGCAGTACTTCTGAGTCGGCCGAGTTGCATACAAATAAGAAGCACGCGAATCTTGTTGCTTTTTGAATTTTGACTACTAGGTTTAATTAGTTTTCTGTTTAGTTTTATTTATACTTTATCTCACATCGCGTCCTTTTATTTTATTTTATTAGGATGTTAACACCCCACTTTATCTCGAGTTTTCTATTTCTAACATTTTAGCATGTTATAAATATTATGTTTGTTTACTTCTGTTAGACTATAAACATGCATATGTATTTGACTCAACGTTAAAATTTGTAAGTATAATGTAAAATCGCATTTGCACCGAAATAAGATGAAAAAAATAATATATATACTTTTTTACATATCTACTTTGTTGTGGTAGCATATGAGCCTCATGACCATTGATTATTTTCTATTATGTTAGTTTTGTAATTGAATATATTTTGAAACAAACATATCACAATCCTTAAAATTTTCATGTTTTTCACTGCAATTAAATTTACATATAAAAACTCGACTTCTATTTGTTTAAAAAAGCAAACTCTAACTCTAATTTCTCATTGGTTTTTTATTATCTTAATTAATTTATATTCAACTTTTTAACTTGTAAACACATTATAACATTTTGAAATAGGATAAATCCTTTTAATAAAAAGGTAAATATATACCATTTCAAGTTAAATATATTTTTACTTATATTTTTTTGATAACTTTTAACATCAAGTTATCACATACTTTATATTAATTAAGTAATTTAGTTGTGTATTTTTCTTAGTTTTATTTATATTTAAAATATAAATATATGTAAAGAAATATGAATAGTCATGTATTAAATATCTTAAAAACAATTTAATGAACTTTTTTGATGTGAGAGAGCAACTCTCCTATTATATATAAGATATAATATATTATATATAATATATATTATACTGATGCAATAAATATACACAAATAAAATCTCTAATTCGATTTAAACTTTAAGATATGTTCAATCCAACGTTGGGTATGGAGGTGGGTGAGGGGGGGGGAGGTGGAATAGAAGAGTTGTATCACCAAGTTGTTGATTGAAAATACGCATTTATACCTTAGAAATAAATAGACTTTTCAGCATCGTGATTCTGAAGCCAAGCCTTCAAGTGAGGAACCATCTCTCCATCCCTCTCCGTGTTTCAGGCGAAATATAAAACCCACCACAAGTGAGTGGCCGAGTAAGCTCAGGTGCGTATTTATTTGATGCTGCTATTGCCACAATCCATCCATGAACGAGATTTTGTGTCAAGTGATTGAATCTGTATTTTAAATATATCATATGTTTAGTAATTATTTAAGGCATTGTGAGATGAAGATTGAGTGAATTAATGCCTCAAAACTTTGTTTAAAAAAAATATATATATATAATCGTTGTTTTCTCAAAAAGGAGACTTCAAAATACAAAGTGAAAAATACTTAAATTGAGTTGAAACGCTTAAATAATTTAAAGCAAATATCAATGGTGAGTATTTTGATTACATTATATTGTCTCTTTTACTCAAGGGCATGATCATGTGTACATCTTATACGGTTACAAAACATAGGTCTAAATTAGTAAGAAATAAACATAAGAAATCTTGTGTCAAGTTACATAGATGTAAGTGATTGAATATGTATTTTAAATATTTCAAATGTTTAGTAATTATTTAAGGTGTTGTGAAATGATATTTGAGTGAATTAATGTCTCAAAACTTTGGTTTTTAAAGAAAAGAAAATTAATCGCTAATCTCACAAAAAAGTGAGAATTACTTTGATTGAATTGAAACACTTAAATTTCAGCAAATATTAATGGTGAGTATTTTGATTACATTGGTCTCTTTCACTCAAGGGCATGATCATGTGCACATCTTGTACGGTTACAAACCACAAGCTGGTTGTTGAGATATATTAGTTATGAATGTTGAGATTCAGATCATTAGAGCCAGTGAGTCAAGCACAGAGATGTTGGCTCGGTTATCATCAAAGCTCAAGCTCTTTCTCAACTGCCTTGTTGCGGATTTGGACAAGTTGAAACTTTTCCTTCTGCGAAGCCACAACGACAATCTCCTCTACATGGTACATCATTTCATCTCTGAGTTTCTGGGCAGACTCTACGAGGTTCATGAGCAAGAAATCGTCCTCATGTGAAGCGACCTGCTCTATGAAGTCTATCGAATGGTCAATGATGCAATGTCTATCATCGCAGAATGCACCTTTCGGGAGGAAAATTACATGAGGAGACAAGTGGTAGAAGAAGACTAAGTAGCTGATATGTGAAGAGACAAGAGGAAGGAAGACTAGTAACTGTTTGTTTTTATGTTTATGGGAAGAGACAAGAGGAAGAAGTAGACTAGTAGCTGTTTGTTTTTATGTTTGTGTGTGCTGTTGTATGAAACTAACTATCTATATCTATTAGGATTTTGTAATGACATTGAATGTTGATCTTATGCCTTTCGGGTGTTTATGAATCTGTGACTTCTTAGATTATTTTGATTTTTAGCTGTATCTGTATTTCTAGTTTCTCTTTTCATCTAGCAGGTTGAAAAGGGTATGTTCCTGTTATCTGGTTCAAAACTAATAGAGGGCATGACATAGGTACAATGCTAGTAAGCTCTCGATTCACACCTTTGTTTTATGCTTGACACGTCTAATCTCATAGTTGACATGGATGGTGCTATTACCATATTTGACTCTTGGCAACAAAAGAATTACGCATTTGAATGCATTCTCGTGTTTTTTGGTATACTTGAAATCAGGCATGGCCCTATGCATGTGCTGGAGATGTATTTGCACGGATCCAATATCAATTTTGGGGTTTCTTGGGTTTTTAGTTTTTAGAGTAGGAAAAAAGGTAAATATTTCTTTTCATAGTTTTTCTTATAGAAAAAATCCAAATTATTTAACTTTTATAGACTTAAGACCCAATGCTTTGGGTCTTAATGCTTGAAAAGGTTTTGCGATTTGGTTAAGTGCTTTAGATGATTTATCTACTGGTCATGGGTGTGAATCTCTGATCTGATAACCAAATAATGAAAGAGACTTTTTAGTTTGCAGTCTTTTTTTTTATCTACTGGTCATGGGTGTGAATCTCTGATCTGATAACCAAATAATGAAAGAGACTTTTTAGTTTGCAGTCTTTTTTTTTATCTAGATAATCACTCAGTACTTGCCTCCATTATCACTTTTTAGATACATGAATCAATCTTCTTCTTTTGCATTATATTCAAACATCTGACTTCTGTTTGGAAGCTCATTAGTGAATTGAAGGTAAACCTTTAAGCTATATCTGACAAAAAACATTCTGGTCGTTATTTTTCTGCATTAGTATGCATTCCTCTTCTGCCTCGTACGCTTTTTTTCACAGAAATATCAATATCAAAAACCTAAGGTGATACAAATGATGTTTCTTCCCCTCTGCAAGAAGAACATTCGCCATTCCTAAAGACATGTACTCGATTCCCATCTCTCACAGTTATATTCTTATCAACTAACCTTGTCACAAGGGACACAAAATCATGACAGTCCTTACAAAGGATTTTGTTCTTGACAACATGAACCATAGTTTGTGGTGATGTGTACACAAGGCCAAACACAGAAGCTTGCTTCGCGCTGTGATAGCTTGCGTTTTCGCTACCTCTGTATGCAAAACCTGACCTCTCAATCTCACTCTTTATCCACTCTATCTCTGCGTATATCCCCTTCGTTTTCTCAACCGTAGTAACATCCTCACTCACAAAGCTGTGAACTTTTCCTTGAATCTCCACTGTGCTCTTGCTTATCTTCTTACTCAAACCTTTCTCGCTCATCAAATCTCGAATCTTTTGAGCCAACTCTTGTTTACCAGATTCTTCATATAAGTCTGCCAAAAGTATATACAAGGCTGGATCATAAGGAGCAAGCACTAAGCCTTTGTTAGCCATATCTTCTCCTAAAGACAGATTCCCATGGTATCTACAAGCTCTCAACAATGTTTTGAAGATCAGAGCATTTGGCCTTAACGACATCGTCTCTACAACTTCTCTTGCTTCCTCTAGCCGCCCAGCACGACCTAAGATACCAACTAGATGAACATAGTGTTCTATCTGCGGCTCAATGTTATGAATCTCCTTCATTGATCTGAAGTACTCCAGACCCATCTCGGTCAATCTTCCGTTACTACAAACAGAGAGCAATACCAGAAACGTAACCGAATCAGGTTCGGTTCCTCTCATCCTCATCTCTTCGAATGCAGAGAGAGCAGATGAAACACAGCCGTTTGATGCCAAACCAGATACCAATCCGTTCCAAGAAACCACATCCGTTTCAGCTATCTCTTCAAACGCTTTCCTTGCATCTTCCAAGCTACCACATTTACCGTACATGTCAAGCAAACTATTGAAAACCGAAACAGAGCTAAAATACCCTGTTTTCACAGAGTGACAATGAAGATGCTTCCCAGTTTCAAGAGCTCCCAAGTTAGCTGAAGCTGAGATAAACCCAGGTAAGCTAAACTGATCCATTCTGATTCCATCACCACACATATCATTCATGACACTTAGTGCCATTTCATGCTTGCCTAACTCATTAAACCTCGTTACCAAGCTTGTATATGTAATATCATCTCTCCTTTCCATAGAATTAGCCACGTTCCATGAGTAAGCTATCTTATTCGAGCTGGCATACGCATCCACAAGCGAATTCCATACTATTATCTCACTATCTAATGATCTTCTAAGCAGATATCCATGAATCTCTAATACCTGCTTTATAGATTTCAATCTGCTGCAGGCTCGGAGAACACCAGACAGAGTAATACCATTAGGTTCTACTCCTTGTGTTACCATCTCCCTCAACAGTCCAAAACAATCTCTCTCGAATCCATGATCAATAACACCAATGATTAACGTTGTCCAAGAGACGACGTTTGGTGAGATCATTGCTCCAAAGACTCTCAAAGCTTCTACTTCTGACGACGAGCACTTCATATACATATCCACAAGTCCATTTCCCACATCAGTGTTCTCCTCCAAACCGACTTTAACCGTCTGCGAATGAATCTGCTCGCCTAAATCCAGCGCCATAACAGAGGAACACAAGCTCAAGATCGCAGAGTATGTGAACTTATTCGGTTGCAAACCCAAACCACGCATCTCAAGAAACGCAGCAACAGCTTCCTTGCCTCTCAAGTTTCTAACAAACCCTGAAACCACAGACGTCCAGAGAAACACATCCTGCTCTCCACTCGAATCCAACACCCTCACAGCATCTTCCATTTCAGAGAACCTCGAGTAGAACTCAACGAGAGATGTCTTCAACACCACGTTCACCGGAATCCCCAAAACGATTACGTTGCTATGAATCATTTTACCAAACTCCAAACCAAGAAACGAAGCGGCACCTAAAAGCTTAACGAAAGTAAACTCGTTAGGAGGAACACCAGATTTAACCATCTCAGAGTAAAACCGCAACGCCTCTCTCCATTTACGAGCTTCAACTAAAGAAGATATCATCGTCGTCCACGAGATGGTATCACCGTTACTCTGAAGAGACCTAAACAGTTCACGAGTTTCCTTAAGCTTCCCACACTTTGAATAAAACCCACTCAAGCTGCTTCCTATAATGGAGTTTCGTTCAAACCCATTCTTTATAACAGAGCCATGAACTCGAGCTCCGTAATGGAAGTCTCTTAAACCAGCACAAGATCTTATCACAGAAGAAAACGTGAACTCGTTCGGGTGTGACGTTCCAAAAGCCAACATTTCATCGAACAACGAGAGCGATGACGCAAGCTCTCGGCTTTTGGTATAGGCAGAGATCATGACAGTCCAGGCAAAAACACTTCTTTGCGGCATTTCGTCGAACAGTTTACGTGCATTGCAGAGACCATCTGTTTTCAGGTAGAGGCTCAAGAGATTGTTGCAGAATTCGAGATTCTCTAAAAGACCCAGCTTTATTACAGGGGAATGGATGTGTAAACCAATGCGCAATGCGTTGGGCTCGCAGAAGGAGAGGATGTGACTACACGATTGTTGAAGATGGTGACCAAGTTCGTTAGTGCGAGAGAGAAATGCAGAAGCTGATACTACTTTGTTCGTCGTCATTGTTTAGCATCAGACTTTTAGATTTCCACATCGCTGTTTCAATAGAGACGTTGATTCGCTCGTTGACATTCAGTGCCGGCCCGTAGTTAACGGTGGCCTAAAGGAAATTTCAAAATTATGTGGCATTTTCCAAAAGATTATTTAATAATTAAACATATTAATAATAAAATTTAAAGAAAACCAGTATGCAATGTTATTGGAAGGATTCGAACACACTACTATAGAGAGAAGAAAGGAACATTTTACCAATGAGATAAGAAGTAATTTTGTAATATGTGGCCCAACAATTGTATATATATTGTATCTAATGCTTCATCTGCCTTATGGACGGGCCGGGCCTGTTGACATTTTTAGTCTTGAATACGCATACGAACATGTTTGACTTTAAGTTTTATTTTGGTCGAAATGTTTGACTTAAAGTTAATACTCCCTTCGTTTTCTAAACATGAATTTTCTAGATATTATTTGTTGTTGTTGTTGTTTCACAAAGATAAATTTTCTACCTTTTTGATGCACTTTTTCAGTTTTCAAGAAACAATAATTGTGTTTTGTAGATTTTTATTAGTTTAAAATTATAAAAAATTGTTTTATTGTAAAAATCTATACACTAATGATTGGAAACAACTTTTTATTAATATATGTGAAAAGTCTAAGAAATTTATCGAAAAAAAAACGGAGGGAGTATTTATTTAGATTTGTGTTTTTTTTGTGTGTGCACATTATAGAGTTGTGCTTAGACACTATTTTTATTGCTAAACTATAGACATTATTAGATGATTAAACGGACACAGTAAACAATTCGAAGTGTCGTTAGCCGAAATTAAGGAAAAAACTAATTTCGAACAACTGAATAAATCTTGGAAGTCTTTGCTTGATATTTGGACAAAAGTTTTGTTTGGTAACAATGAGATTCTTCAAAGAAAGGTGTTCACGGGCGACTAGAAAAAGAACAAGTCCGTGACCACGACATAATTATTAGACAATAACATCACATAATTTATATGGTGTACATGTACATTGTATTGTACTTGGGACTAAATCTCAAGGAAACAAACAAGAGAAAGGGACACAGCATTTACTTTTTGGATGGCAACGTGACCAAAATGATTTAAATTTTCCACTCTTCAACAAAAAAAAAATTACGTGGGAAATTCAACTACACTAATCGTCAAATTCGATTTTTGTGTTGTCTAATTTATAAACAATTGAAAAAAGCATGCATATAAGCTTTACGAACTAGTTTAGACTTTTCGCAGCAAGTATTTTTTTAATTGAAAATCCTTTAACAAAAAAAAAAAAGCAAGTATTTTTAAGATTATAGATGATATCATTAGAATTTATCACTTTTGAAAAAATAGACGGAAAAGAAAGAGAATTTTGAATTTTCAAAAGAAATGGACCCCGTGAATTGAAGACCAATGTTTGTCTGCAAGCAACAAATTAACCAATGCCACAATTTTATCACATTGTGCGCCCACCTAGATCCTTTAGCCTAAGCTCTATTCCACATATTGATTTTTGTAGAATGTAGATAAGTAAAGGAGAGATTAATCATTATTTAATCCCTAGTTACACTTGCATGTACACGATAGATATTGTAATTCAGTCATTCAATAAGATTATTCAGCCTCTATTTAATCTAGTTTCTGTTTTAGGAGAAATTAGCACATTTTCCCTGAGCCCGTCACAATTAGTAACAATAGCAAGGTCCAGCCCGCCTTCATCATTAACCTCCTCAAATAAATGGCAAGTCTTGAGGAGAAAGGCAAATATTTGGGAAATTGTAAAGAGAGATATATGCCGACTTGAAGAATGGAAATAAATCAAGGACAAGAGGAAGTTTTCCAATTGGAGAAAAGGAAGAATATCTTGAAGAAGCCAACCTCCTCTCCATATAAATAGAAGACCCCCTATTCCTTGAAGATGATCCAGAAACCTCTGCAAACACCTAGAGCATTGCTACTCTTTTCTCCTTTGTTCTCTTTATTTTCGTATTCCGTCTTGTCGAGGCCTGTTCGACGAGACCCCCTCTTTATAATTGCATACTTCACCTCGCCAAGCCTATTTGGCGAGAGCACCATCCTTGTAATCCTTTGATATTTCTTCAAGTGAAAGTTCTCAGTTCCCAAAAACTCAATCTTTGATACTCGCTCTTAAGTGTGCTATCTCAGATCTAACAATTGGCGCCCACCGTGGGGCTGGGAACGCTTTTCACTTTCAAACTCGAAAGAAGTTCTAGGATTATAAGAAGACAGCTGATGTCAAACTTAGAAGAAAACACTCCCGACAGGAGCCCTCGCCGAAACCGGAAGGATCCTGACGATGAGAGAGACCCAGCAACGGTCAAGAAGGCCCTACGCCGAGACGAGAAGAGCCCATCTCGTCGGTCGACCTTGCCGACTCGAGGGGAAACGCTGTCGCCCTCCCCTCGTCGCGGCATGCCGCGACGAGACCATCTCGCCATGACGATATCCTCAAGACGATTCAGACGCTCCTGAAGCCACTAACCGAGGGCTTCAAAGCGATGCGAGCCCAGCAAAAGAAGACCCAGGAGCAGGTCGATACCCTGACCCAAGAAGACGACGAGGAACCGTTGGACCCCGCTGCCGCGACGACCAACGGAACCACTAATCGTCCCGCACGAGTTAGCAGACGAGCAGTCTTAGAGCTCGAACGAATGCACCGTCGCCTCGACGAGTTCGACTCTAAAATCCATCGCATCACTAGCTCAGCCCCGGAGTTGACAAAAGCACTTGCCGACACCCGGAGGAGCCCACTCACAGCAAGGATTCGCCGAGTCCAACTCCACGACAGAGTACGACTTAAGATCGAACCCTTTGCTGGCGACCAAGACCCGAAGAAGTGGTTGACGGCATTCAACCTCGCCATGACGAGAGAGAAATATGACTCTCTCGACGAGAGGGATGCAAACTATTGTCAAGTCTTCGTCGAGCATATGACGAACGAAGCCCTTGTCTGGTTTTCAAACCTCCCTGCCGAGACGATTGATAACTTTGACGATCTGACCAATGCTTTTCTGAAGCACTACTCCATGAACATGACTAGGATCACCCGAAACATGTTCACTGTGACGCAATCAAAAGGCGAGCCCCTTAAGAGAATTCATCGAAAGATTCAAGAAAGCAACACTTGATCTCGACGACATGCCAGATAGTGTCCCGCTCGAAGCACTTCGTAACGGTCTCTGGTACAACTCAAAGTTCAAGGAAGACCTATCGCTGAGACCATCGACGAACTTGGAAGACGCGCTCCACCGATCCCAAAACTACATTTTCCTTGAGGAGGATAAAGACTTCTATGCCGAGAAGCACGGCGTGAAGAGATCATTCCCTTTTGCAGAAGATGACAGCCCCGAGAATCACTGGGACGTGACCGAGATGCCGTCACAATCCGCTCCGTCAACCCCATCTCGTCTCCGCTCGACGACACCACGAATGACGAGTGCGATCATACTTTGTACTGTCGCTTCCACAGAAGAACTGGTCATTCTATCGACACCTGCACGGAACTCATCAGTAACCTCTTGGAGCAGTACGAGAAGGAAAACTTTCCGGTGGAAGACTTCTCCCACGTTCATGGATCTCTATGAACTTGCGAAATTTCTGGTCTAGACGCGTAGCCTCGCGTCGTGCAAAAAAAAAAAAAAAGGTTGTTGTCAAGACGCGTAGCTTCGCGTCTCGTCAAAACGAACTACGAATGGCTTGATCCCGGCATGGGTACGTAGGCAGTCTTTTCACCAAGACGCAGCTGTAAAACTAATAAAAATAAAAAGCTATTTGTTTTTATTAGTTCGCTCAAGCGAACGCACCTTTCTGTGACTCCTTAAAGACGTTTCGTCTCAGCAGAGAACCCGAACAATAATTTTTTGTTCGAAATTGCCATGATGGAGAAGCATCAATCTCATTCTCAAAACCCCCCGAAGAAATTATGTCGTCAATAAAAGATCAGCAAATCGTTTCGTCGACAGACTCGTCTCGTAAAAGGCATCGCGACGAACGGCGACAAGACCCAGAAGTGGCCAAGCTGCGCCGCAACCTCGATGCAATCAGCTCCAAAGTGCACGACGCTATCAGCTCGGCACCCGAGATTGCCAAAGTCCTCGCCGAGACGAAAAGAAGTCCTTCACTCGTCGTATCGCCGCGATACCTCTAAGGGATCAAACGGCTCTCCGTCTTCAGTTCTACAACAAGGGTGACGATCCTCGAAACTGGCTAAGAAACTTCGAGATGGCCATGAGAAGGCAAAAATATGCCTCCCCCGAAGAACAAGACGCAAATTACTGTCAAGTGTTCATCGAGCACATGAACAAAGACGCGACGAGCTGGTTTTCGAACCTTCCCGCCGAGACCATCGACAACTTTGATGATCTCAGCACGGCATTCATGAAACACTTTGGCATGTTTATGTCAAAAGGCAGCACCAATCTTTTCACTATGGCACAGGGAAAAGATGAGTCTCTTCGCAAGTTCGTCGAGAGATTCAAAACAAGCAGCAGAGCACTCAGACATCCCTGACGCGATAGGAATCAAAGCTTTCGAAAACGGGCTTTGGTTCGAATCAAAGTTGAAAGAGAGTCTGATGCTCGACGAACCCGCAACCCTCCAGGACGCTTTGCACAGTCCCAAAAATACGTCTGCGTCGAAGAAAGCAAGGCGCACCACTCAAAGATTCATGGAATGACGAAGGAGTCATCTCGGCACGCATCATCTCGTCAAGATTCATAAAAGGAGGCCTCTAAGGAGTCTTTCACAACAGGACAGCGACGAGTCCAAATGGTGCAAACTCCATGGACGAGCCGATCATACTACAGAAGAATGTAGGCACGTCATGAGCTTGATACAAGAGTATAGCAATACTCCGCAAAGCCAAAGTATGCTGAACGCCGCGATGAAAATCGACGAGCTGCAAACCAGCGCCGACGTAAAAATCCGACGCCAAGATGAAGGCGACGACGCCGAGAAGAACGCGCCTGCATCACTCCCTCACCAAGATGATCTGCCTCCGCCGCCACCGGTTCCTGACGTAGAAGCTCCCGTCACGACCGCCGCGTTAACCGCCGCCATGCAAGGCTTTACTGCTCAAATTGCTTCTCAATTCGCCCAGATGCAAGCTCAGCAGCAAAAGTACAACGACACGAAACCGTCGCATCCGTCAATGGCAGAAACATCATCTCCAGCATGTCGTCACCTTCAAACTCATCAGCAACTTAAGGTCAGCATAATAACTTTATTTTTTAAATATTTAATAATCTCGTCGAAGAACGACGGCGACACTTGATTCAACCGCAATCGCAATGCATGATTTATTTCGTCAACAAATGAGTAAGCAACACGCCTCTTCATCGATAAACAAATCATCGACGAACCTCTTCGTTGACGAATAATCAATGAATCCTACTTTGACGAGATAAGCAATCTCTGCATTGCCGAGATAAAACCTCGCATGGCCTCACATGTTCTGTAGGAATAAGTCGAAACAGCTAGCTTTCGCATTAATACGGCTAAGAATGACTTGGTCGAGTGATCTGCTATGATCAACAAACGCATCTCGAGTCATTCGTTTTGCATCGCCGAAATGAAATCAGAAGCATCTGAAACGAACTACGATTGGCTTGATCTCGGCACGGGTACGTAGGCAGCCTTTTTCACTAAAGGCACAGCTATGGATTAATAAAAATAAAAAGCCCTTTTTATATTTGTTAACCCCAATGCAAGCACTTCTTACAGAACCTTTTCGGAAGGGTTCCCGTCTCGGCAAAGACCCTGAAGTGAACAACTTCACTTTCAGCTGGTAACTGAAACTCTCACCGACGACGTTAGCAACGCAAGCACAGCATGCAAAGCAAAAATTCCGAAAAAACGCAACTCCTCCGACGTTCTGGCCCAACGTTCGGACGCACTTAAGCACAGCAACCCGTGGACTGATCACCCACAAAAGACGAGAGCACGCACCTCGCACGGTTCTAAGCCATACGGGCGAGAAAAAACCGCTGTCTCGTCACGCGTATCGGACTTAAAAGTCGTAGGCATAAATCGAGTTTCTAGACCTCGTCGCCGAATTATGAGGCCTACCAAGCCGCTGCATTCAGACCTAATACGCACAGGTCGGTGTCTCGAATGAGAGTCTTGACGAGCTTCGTAGCATCGTCGTCTCGTCACGACGCACTAGCACTGTCAAAGAGTAGCATCTCGGCATGACACACTTGAGGTTGACGAGTCGTCCCAGCATGTTGACTCATTAGTCTAATGACGATTAGATACTTGATTCATTGCGCTTGGTTGACGGCATATCGCCCCTCATTAAAAGATATAGTAAAAAGCTGGATTCTTTCATTGCGCTGTGAAATTATCAACTATATCTAAATTGCGATTTTCAATCCAAACAGCATATGGATTAAAACCCTCTCAGGCAATGTTATCTCATCGATAACATTCGCCCCGATGACAAAAGTTCAGCAAAACGAGTGAGGAAGAAGGGGGCTAAAGCAGCTTTGATCTTGGAAGCATCCGGACCAGACCCCATCTCGGCATTCGCATTCTCCTCTCTCGAAGAACTTCCTCCAGCTAACGAGGTTTCCATCAGCATCCCGGCGAAAGTTGGCCAAACTTGTTTTGTCCCCTCCATCTCGGCAAGCTTATCATAGAGTACAACAATTATCCATCTCGACGTACCTTTGCGGCACCAGAACAGGCGGACTGCAAAGTCAAACTAAACTCGGTGAAGATGAAAACCCTATCATTCATCCCGTTGAAGTCGAAAACGGTCGCGTCAACACGAACAACGGTCGCGTCAACCCTCTATTGGTCCCAGGCGAAGAAGCTCCAGTCACCAACGCCGCGACTACCGCGCCCATGCAAGATTTCGCTGTTCGAATCGCCGCGACGCAAGCTCCACATCACCAAAGGCGGACGAGTTATCCCTACTGGACGAACCCTTTTCCAGACGACGATAAGAAGTATCACGGCAACAGGCTCTAATGCCGCGACGAACGATGACAAAGAAATCTCTTTGACCAGCTGAAGTCAAATCCGAGAAAATTCATCACGGCAACTATTCTCCTTGACGAGCTGACGTCAAGTCCGAGAGGAATTGCCAAAAGCACATTGCGGACAAGATGACGTCAACGTACTCTTTTCCCTTTTTATGGTTTTTATCCCATAGTGGTTTTTCCATATCAAGGTTTTAACGAGGCGGCACGAATCTAAAGTCAAAACGCAACATCGCACCGAAGGCGAGCTAGCATTGGCGCCACGCAATTGTTACTAATAGCTCTTAAGCTCTACTCTTATACATGAAGTCCGCCGAGATCAAACTGCATTTGACTCGACGAACTGAGGGGGGGACTTATTGTTAGAGGAGAAATTAGCACATTTCCCTGAGCCCGTCACAATTAGTAACAATAGCAAGGCCCAGCCCGCCTTCATCATTAACCTCCTCAAATAAATGGCAAGTCTTGAGGAGAAAGGCAAATATTTGGGAAATTGTAAAGAGAGATATATGCCGACTTGAAGAATGAAATAAATCAAGGAAAGAGGAAGTTTTCCAATTGGAGAAAAGGAAGAATATCTTGAAGAAGCCAACCTCCTCTCCATATAAATAGAAGACCCCCTATTCCTTGAAGATGATCCAGAAATCCCTCTGCAAACACCTAGAGCATTGCTACTCTTTTCTCCTTTGTTCTCTTTATTTTCGTATTCCGTCTTGTCGAGGCCTGTTCGACGAGACCCCCTCTTTATAATTGCATACTTCACCTCGCCAAGCCTATTTGGCGAGAGCACCATCCTTGTAATCCTTTGATATTTCTTCAGTGAAAGTTCTCAGTTCCCAAAAACTCAATCTTTGATACTCGCTCTTAAGTGTGCTATCTCAGATCTAACAGTTTCTATAGAAACAAAGGGTATTTACTTTTATCTTTGATAAAAGGGTATTTTCTTTTTGTAATAAGTTTTATAGACGACTATATGCAGTGTCGACGTAAATAACACAGTGACTCAAAAAGAAAAAAACAAACAAACATAAGTGGCTCAAGTCATTCAACATATGGCTAATGAAATTATATCATATACCACTTTATAAGAATTAGTACGTAATTAAACTAGTGTTTGTGGTCACTATATCTATATGGTACTTATTTCGATTTCTTGTGGACCATAGGATCCAAAACTTGATGTAACATACATAACCAATGAGTGAATTTCGATCTTTCAATCGACAGCCGAGTAGCCGACAGGTCTACAAAATGTTGAATATGACCTCTCGTCTCATGCATGTCTCCACATAGCAAATATCTAGTTAACATTGAAAAAGAGAGACCGATATATTGAATGATTAGGATTCGTACTTGTACATAAGAGGCTTAATAGTTCCAAGAGATTATGGATCGGCAAGGAGATCTTGTCTTTTTTTTTAATACTAACTATAGGGCTTATCATATGAAGAGGTAAATTTACAACGATACGTAGTTAAGCAAAAGAAACATGGTTACCGCTTGGAACGTGAAATCCTTCTAAGGAGATTAAGAAAACACAACACACGATAAAGTACGAAGAACCCTAACAAAACATAAACATTAAACCACCTCTGTTTCTCATGAAGCCCTTTCTTCTCCAACACGACACCTCCGGTAACCAAGCAGATCTTCCCTTGACCTTCCCCAAACCAGACCAAACACTTGGAAGCCAAACACGAGTACTCGTTTATAATAAGCGCATCCAACGCATACTTATACATGGAGAAGAAGTACATGAAAAGCCAGTACTTGGGCAGACTTTCCTTGGAGATGAAGTAACCTGAGAACAAGAAGAAAGCCGCTAGAAGAACGGTCACAAGAGAGGTTCCCGCAATGTAATTTGGGGCAAGAGAGCTCAAGAAGAGAACAAAGGAGTTCGCCATTAGGTTAATGATCCATATCACGAGAACGAAGTACCCAAAAGCATGCCACGTAGGGCAGAGACCGACGAGGAAATAGAGCGAAACTGAGTAAATGACTGAGATAACAAACAAGTATGGCAAGAAAACGAGTGTATTGGCGAGAATGTGAGAGGAGAGTCTGTAAACGCCACTTGAAGTCTCTCTGAGAAGAATCGGACGCTCGTTGATGAAGATTGGTAGGGTTTCGGTTGTTAAAGATAGGAGGAATGTGAGCGTGAAGGCGAAAAGGCCGAATCTTTTCTCGATTCCTTCTTTTCCAATTCCAACGTTGATGTAGATCGTTCCTAGCACAAGACCAACTACAAGGGCTTCTAATGCATTGGTCAGAAGCAACTGTTTTGTCCGGTAAATAATCGTCCAGAATCTTCTCGAAAGAAGGCTTATCTCGGTGATTCTTGATGTTCTATACCGAACAATATTCTGTTTCTCTCTCCGTCTTCGGTTCTCTGTCGAAGGAAGAGCGATGACGTCAGTGTTTCCGTCGGATCCTCCAAGTTCTTGAAGTATTTCCATGGCGTATTCGAGAGAGTTTAGCTGCGGAGGGACGGTGAATCCCTTGGAGAGCAAGAAACCTTCGAGGGAGTCAAGATTTCCATGGTACGCAACAGTTCCTTTCGAAAGAAGTAGCAGGCGATCTATGATAGTGAGAATCTTGAAGCTAGGTTGGTGAATGGACAAGATCACTGTACGTTTTCTTGACACCGCAATAGACTTGAGGATGTGAACAACGTCGAAAGCAGATTTACTGTCTAAGCCGGAAGTGGGTTCGTCAAGGAGGAGAAAGCAAGGGTCATGAAGTAGGCTTAAACCTATAGAAACTCTTCTTCTCTCGCCACCAGACAAGCCCTGTCCAAGTCTTGTGTTGGAGAGGTGTGTTAGGTTGAGTTCTGAGAGAAGAGAGGTTACGGTTTGAGAGGCGTTTGATGGGTCTGGGAGCAATAGACGAGCGGCGAAAGAGAAAGTCTCGGAGACGGTGAGGAGAGGTAAGAAAGAGTCATGTTGAGGAACGTAAGAGGAGATTTTCCGATAAGAGGAAGGGTTGATGGGAATAGAGTTAAGGAGGATTGAGCCGGATGTTGGGGAGGTTTTAGAGGCGAGAATGTCGAGGAGAGTTGATTTTCCGGCGCCGGAAGGGCCAACGACGGCGAGGATCTCGGAGGGATGAGCGGTGAGAGTGATGTTGCGAAGGATAAAGGAGGGTGGCTCAGTCGCGGCAAAGCGGAGGAGAGAGAGAGAGGTTTTGGGTTTCACGTAGGAGACTGAAGAGGTGGTTAGTGTATAGGCTTCCGTCTCCGGCGGAGGCCGCGGAGGAATTTCCATTTGTTGTTCTAACTTGTAAGAGTTAAGAGAGTACTGGTCAAGAGTCTAGTGAAAGTGAGAAGATTTTATTTGGTTTTGTGATGATGCATTTTTTGGAGTTTAATGTTTTAAGGCAAAAACGTTACATTTCTTTCATATTAAATTGTTTGCTTTTATTTATGTATATGAAGTACACTTCTGGGATTTTTTCAGTCTATCGTAATTATCTTTCTTGGATTTGTATATGAATATTGACTTCCATAGGACCATTTTTCTGATAAAAACAAAATTATAACCGTATCGTATGCTATTTTTGTATAACTCGTTTTAGTTTTATTGGATGCCTTTATAATGGATATTCATTAACAGCTTTTGAAAAAGAAATACCACACATTACTAATTTATTTTTATTCCAAATGAAAGAAAGGATTCAACAAGACAGCTTTCGACCAAAAAAAAAAACAAGACAGCTTTTAGAGACTCTTATCCGGAAACATGAAACGCTCAAAACTTTAAGACCTCAAAGTTGACTTGCATTGATGTGTAAGCTAAGCATAACATAACTTCTGCAGAAGAAGTAAATGAATACATTTAGTTTTAGACAGAAAATGGGCGATATGCCCAAAGAATCGACAGATTAATAAGTTGAATAGATCCAAAGAACTTGACAAAGAAAAAAATGAGAGGAATAATAAAGCCAAAAATAACGGGTTAAAACTTGAAACATGTGGACAAAAAAGACTTGAACAACATATACATTTTCATATCAGTTCATATCATATTCTAGGCTTCTAGCAGCCATAAGTACCATTAATAAATATGAGTAAAATATGGGGATTTATGCATGTGTATACAGTGATTAAGAAAAATACAAATGAGGACGGATTGTAACGAGGTCACGGGCCTACTGTTTTCTATCACATTTTCTTTTCTATTGTTATAGTTCAATCCGTGAACCCTGTCTTAATTTGGCACGCGCATCCGAATATTTTGTTAAAACATTTATATGTTTCAGTTTTGTTTTCGGAATTTTGATATCTTGTAAAAACAAAAAGGTATAAATGTATAACCTCTAAGCAAAAAATAGTAGAAGTTTACTAGTTATCCACCGTTCACGGACACGGTCCAAAGCATTTGATGACACAATTTGTTATGCTTGTTTTATCTGTTCTTCCACAATCTTACTTATTTTATTTCGCATGGTGACTTAACTGGTATACTAGCTTATTATCATGATTCCTGGTTTCATAACTTGTCTATGCTTTGTTCGGGAAAACCACCTTATTGTGGCGCATGAGGACAAGTTCTATGGTGTTTAATACCGCCATTTGAGAAATAAATACGCAGAACGTTTATTTGAAAAGAAACCTGTGTGGAGACCTGTTCACATTTAACCTTTTGCGTGTTTTTTTTTTTTTTTTTTTTTTTTTGAACATCAACCTTTTGCGTATTTATTTCACACAACTTGTGAAAACCTTGCTTATTCACACAAGGTTTCCACACAACGTTTTTTTTATCTCTTATCTTTATCTTGGGTTTTAGGTTTTTCTCCTTAATTCAGGCAGTTAGTCAGAAATAAAAAAATATGAAGAGTGAGACAATAGACAAGATCAGCTTGTTTCCAGATGATTTGCTTTTGAAGATATCGTCATCATTCATCAGTATCTGTTAACGAGATGGTAACCATGAGCGTACGGATAACGACGTTTTCTCTTAAAGCATGTGACCAAACTCAATTAAGATTACTAGCTTCTCATGTGATCTCTTAGAGGTACATCGAACTTTATTTCTAAATTTGTACGGTTTGGTGTATGCTCGACATCTACAAAGCTTCCATCTCAAGCTTAATCTATTGATAAACTGACTAAATTAATTTATTGGCTATCTTTATGTAAGAGAGGTGAGAACTATGCGGAGTATCGTTTCTTACGGAGAAATATAAGTTGGAAATATGGAATAATCTAAATATCTTATTATTAGGGTTAAGTCTAACCCGGCCTCTTATAGATTAGTTGTGTAACATAAGCCGAATGTTAACAAAGATTCGGGACGCCATTACAGCAGAAGCTACAAAGCTTCTAAGAACGAACACCTGCTGTTTTGGAGATATACTTGAATCAATAGAGCTACAGTGAGAGTGGAGGTGGATCAGTATATGGAGTGTTAGAGAAGCTAAGATTGTCGTTTGATAATGGAAGAGCTTGTAAACTTCTTATTCACATTGTAGGATCACCGCTTGTCTCTTACCACCTTGGGCATGATTGGTAAGTGCTCTGCAGCAGAGCAATAACTATTTATAGAGCACTAGTGTTAAACCAAATATGCTTTGATTTCATTTTTTAAGTTCAGAGCCATAATTTTAAATATGAAAATATTTTGGCTATGCAGAGCAGATTTTCCAGAGCAAAAATTTAAGATTTGTGAGAATTCTCTCTTCTCATTCCTTAATCTCACTCCTTATATTCATTTTTTAAAGTTTCTTTCCTATATCTATTTTATTTATTTTTAATGCTACATTTATGATATTTTATAAGAAATTATTTATAATAAAAATTCTACAGCACTATAATCTACAATTACAGCAAAAAAATCTGCAACTTAAATTCTACAGCAAAGACACAACCAATTAGCCCTTATCTTGCATTAAATAATATTATAAATCACATCGTTATGAGATCAAATAACTTTATATATGGCTTATTATTGAAAATAAATGGATCGGAGGATATATTATGAGGCCAAGTAAACAAGATCGAAAAATTACATAGGCCTTAACATTATGGGCTTTCGAAAATTCATCTATAGCATGTCAACAAATAAACGAGAATCAAATAGGAAGACAGGATAACACTTTTGAAATAAAATACTAAAATAGTATGAATGGTGGTGTTTCATTGCAGGGAGACAAAAGCCAAACATCAACTTTCTTAGTTTACATTCTAATATGAATTGTAATTAATTTATAACTGCAATATTCGAAGATTCCGTGAACACGATTCCATATTAATGATTTTAGAAGTATATTTTTATTTTACAAATGTAGTAAAATTAAGCTTATATAGTCAAAAGTCAGGTTCGTTTCATTGAGAATATAGTTTATTCAGATTAATAATGGATTCAATACTTTCAAAGTATAGTAGATTGAATCCGTCTATTAGAAAAAGCAACCACTAATCCATATTTTCACGTTTTGGAAAAAAATTATTTACTATTTTTAATCATTTATAATATTCATCAGCTTGTTAAATAATTATTTTTAAAAATTTGGGTCTAAATGGTAACCGCTGAATGTTGCTGAATGCGGAATCTTGCGGAATTAAATGATGAACTAGGGTTGGACCCGCGCCCTGCACGGGGTGATATTTTCTTGATTTAGTTTTATTTTTATATATATTTTTACATAAATATCATTCTATTTACATTAGAAATTTTTTTGAGTGATGTATATTTTTTTAGTCTGGATTGGAACATGACGAAATATTAAGTGACACAGTTGAATCCATATATATATTTTTAATAAGTTTGAAATAGTTTTATATGGCATATATATTTAATATTTTTGATCAATTTTAAATAACTAAAATAGTTTAACTTATATATTAAGTTATTAGATTTTATTATGATTTATTTATTTAGTTCAATTAAAGAACAAAATTAAATCAAATTAAAAAAATTAAAGTTTGGAAACCTAATAAATCAGTTTTTTTACTATGGTTGATCATTATTTGATCTTTTTTTATAATAGGTTTTTGAACTATCATCCCAAAATATAATCGATATGAGACTTTTAACAATTTTAGAGATTTGCTTCATTTTAAAATTTTCAAATCATAGCATATGCAGAAAAAACTAATTTTGTTTTATGAAATATTTTGATGTAATGATATAATTTATTTTTGAAAAAGTAAAGTTAAAAAAATGATAAGATAATAAATTAATTTTTAAACAATTAATATAATACAATTGAATAAAACTTTCCATATTTTACTGATTGATTGACTAATAAATACT
This sequence comes from Microthlaspi erraticum, assembly GCA_902728155.2. Lineage (NCBI taxonomy): Eukaryota > Viridiplantae > Streptophyta > Magnoliopsida > Brassicales > Brassicaceae > Microthlaspi > Microthlaspi erraticum. Next base: position 92,800 of record CACVBM020001156.1, read on the forward strand.
TTTAAATTTATTTATAATTTTCGTCACTACAGATAAGGAAATAAAAAAATAATTTTAATAATTATTTTTCTGATTAAATTAATAATAAATATTTCAGCACTTGCCTAATAAATAGAGGTTATTTTTAGAATATTCTGAGAGTGTGGCAAATTGCGACACCTCAGCATGGCATACTTGAAATTAAGTTGAAAACAAAGGGGATTTTTATAAATGTCTTCTCTTTTAATATATAAGGGATAGTTGCAGAATTTGATTGATTAGTTAGTAATATGAATGATAACTGCTGAATGCGGAATGCAGAATAATCAAAAAATTTTGAAAAAAAATATTTGTTTCATAATTTTTTCCTATAAAATATTTAAACTTAAAAATTCAAATAAAATGTTGGTATTAAATTGTAAATATATATATATATATATGTTTAACCGTATTAAAACCAAATTTATTTTAACAAACCAACAATACTTTTTTACAATTAAAGTATTTAAAAATAAAATTTGTTTGATTTTTAATCAAACAAGATTATTAACCAAGAAATTTAATAATAATAGTCAGATGCAACTATGCAAACTGTTTCTATGAAAGTTTAAAGGTTTTTCAATTATATAAAAACTATTAATTGAAAATTATTCCTCTATTTAAAAAAAAAAATTATAGATATCCAAAATTTTGTCCCACGAATTTGAATTATAATAGTTCAAATAGTAAGATTATTTATCCAAATTACATAGATTTTACATGCTATTTATGTTATTCAAATTACTTTTTAAAAATATTTTGAATGTAAAATTGATATTTTTTATCTAATTAGTATTCACTAACAATATTCATATGTTTTGTACTGTATGACATAATAATAATAAAATATCCCTATGATGCAAAGTTTTTGTTGTGATATTAATATATGTAACTGGAATTTCATTTCTAAAATTAAAATTAATAAAAGAACTATATTCATGAAGTAAGTGAAATGTTACAAAAAAACAAAAAAAAAAATTCTGGAATTTTTATATTTTAGTGACTTTATTCTATTTTCAAGCTGAATTGAAGTAAAGAGCTGTGTTGTTTTGTTTTTCATTTTTTATTTAAAATCTTCAATTATTATATAACAAAAAGAAAAATTCTACAAATTTTGTCTTTTTATGAAATTCAGCTGAATTCATCAAGTAGTAACTGGTAACTCATGAATAGTATTCAGCTACATTCCACTAGATTCAGAAATTCTTCAAGACACCAGTTAGACACTAATGCGTAGAGTATCATGTAACAACTTCAAATGCAACAGCAAATCAGTAAACCGTTGAGAACAACTTCAAATGCTACATATATATATAAAAAAAAAAACGGCTAAAAAATGTGAGGTGAAGCTTATAATAGTTCTCATGTAAAGTAGACGTAACCGAAGTGAAGCAATCTAAATGGGATGAAAAGTTTGTGTGAAAATTAATGTTCTAGATGGGAATCTGTAAAACATCTCACGCTTGGGCTGGTCATTAAAAAGTTCTAAATGTAAACCAAGTATATATCTGTAAGTCTCATGTGTGATCATGCACTAAAGCAACCGAATTAACAGTTGTGTTTGAAGCAACAGGAGTACTTATTTTCCGGACAAAACACTCCAGATTATTGCAACACAGATTATTGCAACACAAACTAAAATTTGACTACACAATCGTAGACTCTATTATTAAAGATTTAAAAGTAGTTGGTGTGAAAGCCTCAACAGAGGAAGAGGCCTCTTTCACAGCAAGAAGCTTCTTGAGTATGAACTCAAGGAACCGTTTCTTGTACTCCGCAGGTGGGATCACAGTCGGCTTCTTGAGCACCGATAACTTGGCCGCTGACTCCAGCCTCTTTCTCCAATCGTAGGGGACGAGAAAGTCAACGATTCCACCCACCAATTCCATCCTATCCGTGTCCACGACAAGGATGAGTGAGTAGTCCATTACATTGACTCCTTGTAGTCTCTTCATCTTGCTATCGTCTTTTTCTCCTTTGCGGAGGAAACATAGTAATCAGAAAACTTAATTACACATAGACACAAAATTAAAGTCTTATCACATCATGCTTTTCATTTTTTTCTCCCTTGAATTCTTAATCAAATCCGGTTTTAAAATAACAGTTTTATAAAGCAATCATATTTATTAAAAAGAGAATATATATTAACAAAGCTTGCTAATATATTGTCATATTTATTATGAGTTTGCTTATGATTTGCACCTATTTTTCTTATAATTTGCTTATGTTATACTTATTTTTGTGAAGGAAATATTTGACAGCTCTCTTCTTTTTATTTAGAAATTAAATTTTTGATTTCTAAATAACAATAGTTTATCTATTTTATTTATTAAGCCAAATTGAAGGCAAATTGTTTCAGTTATAATTATTAAGTATTTCGATTCTCTTAGTCATTGTTGTATTCACATATTCTTATTCTCTAACTATTCAATGTTCATAGTTCGTATTTTTCAAGTAAATAATCAAAATATTTTTATTTTATTACAATTTTATACGATTAGAAAATTTGTACTGACAATAATATATACACAGTTTACAAATATAATTTTCATCAGCTAAAATCATATTAAATAATCATTAATTTCACCATTACATTATCAGTTTTCACTACTATATAATTGGCATATAATATTTATGGAATAAGATATAATGTATCTCAAAGAAATATTCTACCCATATTAAACTAAAACAGGAAATAAAATATTGATAAGAAAAATCAAGAAACATCGCACCGGTCTGTCCAACCAAGAGCTGTGAAGAGTATTCACAACCAAGAGCTTTTGCGAAAGCCTTGAGAGGAGGACTCTCAAACCCTAGTTATCCGATATTCTAAGGAATCAACGGATCTCTAGTTGAAGCTTCCGCTACGTCAAAACCAAACCGTTAAAAATGTAACTGCATATCAAACAAAAGCTTTTGCATACCAGTAAATAAATTGATAGTTAATCTAATTGTTGAGTGGGCATTTAGGGCTCATGATTGTATAAGAAGTGTATACGGACCAACAACTTTTTTTAACTGTGCGGCTAAAAAATATCAGTAGAAAAAATATCATTTATCTATTTCTTTTCAAATGACACAAAAATTAGCAAACTTTTATATATGATGCATACAGTATATAAACTGTTTTAAAGAATTATCATTTACTCTATAAATATTTCTCATAGAGTTCAGTCAAGTTATAACACATATCATAGAGTTCAGTCAAGTTATATACAGTATTATACTATTATTTAAAAGTAGTCCATTCCACAACTGATAATACTATAATAATGTGTAACCTTAAATCACAAACAGCCGCATGCAATGCATATTCAAAATCACATGTAAGCATAGAGACCTCGAGTAATGTAAAAGTACCTCAACTCAAACTACCTTCGCTAATCGCTTATTAAATATGATTATCGATCAGATATATGTCTAAATACAGATAATTAATAATTCCATATGAGATGATTGAATTTTTCACGGGACAAACAGACTTGAAGTTTGTGATTAAGCTAAATTGGTCGGAGACATGGACCCCGCAGTTAGCATCTAAAGAAAATCTAAGAAGAGGGGACAACCAAATCTACTTAAGTCTTATGAAACTGAAAACTCAAACTAATAAACAAGATTTGAAGAAGTTCCATTTTGTTCTATGTAGTAGAAAACGGTGTCTTGTCCCTTATAAGGTGCAACGTATTCTTCCTCTTGTGGAGCCCTTGTACATTGCCACGTGTAGGGTTCTCCGGCGTCGATTGCTCCTTGCTTCCTTATGAGGTGAATGTTCTCGACATGATATTGATACGTGTTCATTATCTATTTCTGTATTAATTCACATGATAGTGATGATCATTGCATACACAAGAAACAAATTTATTGTGTTTCGAGCGAATCTTGTATTATGATTCTTCCACAGAATGTTTTGAGATTGATCCATTGCACTTGCTGAGTTTGTTTTATGTCCCAAGTCACCATTACTTCGAAAGCATCTCAGGACATATAAACTCGCGTTATCATCCGGAATAAAAATACTATAACATAAGTTCATCTCAACTATATAAATATTGTCATTTAATTTAGATCTTAATTGTTTGCGTGAGAGGATAATTATCCGTTAAAGACCTAGTTGATTGTATTTGTTTTTCTCTGATTTGCACCACTGCGCATCAAATTGTATGAATAGTGAATAAATACGATTAGCCCATTGGAACCACTGATGAAAGCCTAAAAAGTGGAGACAAACAAGTGGCGAATATGTAATATCAGGGCATATTTACATTGTCGAGATCGTTGTATTGTCTTTTCTGGTAACTAAATCAGTTGATTTTTATGGTTAGTCTATCAACAGAGACTTGAGAACCCAAAAGATGATGTGAACAATAGATCTTGAAATCCTCCACTATTCTCTTTCTTGATACTTTTCCTTTTATATGAGAATTGCGGAGGGAAGTAGGTCAAATATTCATTTGAGTGGTTATCATCTCTGCCTAGACTTTAGACCAACACTTTTCAGTCCAGCTACTTCCCAAGTCAACAATTTCAGACCATAGCTCTCTCTTTCTCTCCTCTTTTTATTTTGAAAAAGATAATACATACGTTCACAAAAAAAAAAAAGAGAAACAAAGATATCTTCTTAAAAATCACATTTAAGCATGTATTGACATTTGACACTAACTAAAATTATTGAAATGTTTCTCAAGTTAACATGGTCCATAGATGATGCAATTTCCTTGTAACTTGAACGATTGATAAGCTAAACTATAATTAAAGTAACGAGGCGAAGAAAATAAATAAAACAAATGTGAGTGGAGGAGGAAGAGGACACGAAGGTCGGAGCTTGTAACGAACGCCAAATTGAAGTGGAGAAATTGCAGAAATTTATGAAACGCGTAAAGATATTTGTTTAATGATGTGTTTCACCACAACAAGCATCTCTCTCTCACACACACACACAATGACGCAACTTAGCATAAATGAATGTCATAACTCGTTACTCTTGTTGAAATTTCAAATCCACATTTATTATTCACCTAAATTGTTACGTATAAAATAAGTTGAAAGTTCAAAACTATACCATAAATTAATCAAAAATTATGACAATGTAAAATTGACCAAGATCGAGTCGGTCTTTTGGCTTTGACTGGTTCCGTTGTTCATTTACGTGTAACAAAGCAAATGGCATGTCTCGTGGCTCTACCCACTTTCCCGCGAGCCTTCTTACGCTTTTCTCTCGAGCATGTGCTTCGAAGACCACGTGGTCTCTGTTAAAGCTCATTCTATAGTGTGTGGTTTTTTAGATAACTAACTTTAAAATAATTATATACAAGTTAAATTTGTTAAAACCAAGCAGAAATTGTTTGAACAATGTATATGTACGTTAACTATGTGTAAAGTTTTAAATGTGCGGTAATGTTGTGATATCCACTCAATCGGCCTGACTAAGTTTAAAAATGTAAATGTTGCCTATTTAGTTTACTGTTAATCTAAAATATATCTTTAAGTCAAGTAAATTTTTGTTACAAACTCAGTTAATTTTTCTTGTTTAGATCGAGTATCTTAAAATTAAAAAGGTTTGGCAACTAGACACATTGTCAAACCTAGTAAATTATTGTCGTCTCCTGTTCTCTGTTTTTTATACACGTTAATTTGGTAAATATTTTCTACTGTCTTGTTTATGTTTGAAGAAAATTAAAACTATGATTGTTGGACTTTAAAAGGTTTGTGTTCGAACTTTGTTAGGTCATAGGTGACTCTGGTCGGTCGGTTGTTGTGGTGGGATCCGAAATTCTCACTTGCAAGATGTTTCTAATATCCTTAAACAATACTAGTAATTTAAATAATGGGTTTTCTGTAAATTTACCCTCGATTATAGAAAAATGCATATCAACCCATCAAATTCGAATTAACCCTCAATATAACCCGTATCTAAACATAAAAAGTTAATTTTTTTTTTTAATTCATAGGCAAGTTTATTACATGTATTCAAACTAGTTTTTTTGGTATCCACATATCAAGTTTATTAAAAATATTATGTTTGAGTTAATTTATTATATATATAATTACAAAATTAAAGTGAATACATGATTCGTTAATTTAAACAAGTGTTTTATCTACATTGGATATTGGATTTTTTTTTTTCTATTTCTTAAATAAAGGAGTTAGAGATTCTCTTCAATTCAAAAAAGAAGATGGAAAAAACCCTAGTTCGGTTCTATCTTAGTTGTTCGACCACACTAGAATTTTTGGTCTCCAACTCAAAGCCTAACACGTGGATATGAAAACCAATAAGATTTTCAATTTCCTTTGCTATTTCTAAACGATGTTTTTTAAATTATTTTTATTAAATACGCGGATTATATTGCGGGTTAATTTGAACTTGATGGGTTGATATACATTTTCCTAGAATCGAGGGTAAATTTGCAAACAAAAACCACTTGAAGAGTTAATTTGCAGAAAACCCTTAAATAATATATGTCACTCGTTTTTGTTCGTTTGTTAAATCATGTAATCAATCCAAAAACATATCCTATTTTCTAGTCAAGAAAGGAATGCATTCTCTAACGTAACACAGTTTAACAAACAACAAAGTATTCAGTTGACTATTAAGTCTATTTCAATTGTTATATATATCGTTCACATAGGAAACCATATAACATATGTTAAAACATTCTTCGTGCTTCCCATTACCCAATTTCTTTGCCGCCCAAAATCTGAAACTTTCAAATTAAATAGAACAAAAATATGGATATTTATTATTCATAGGGGCTTTAGGATTTATGTATTCTCATATTTATGTTGTGACCTAAATCTTCTAAATCTTTCAAATTCATGTGTTTAAAACTTTCTTGAGGATTTAGGTCATAGAATAAATATGATTAAAATTAGAAGATTAGATTATGTGAACAATAAAGAGAAAGTTAGATAAGAACAATCTAATCTTATACATTTAGGATAATGAATTAGCACTTTCATATATATTCTCTCTGTCCCATATTATAAGTTGTTTTGGCATAATGTATCTGCAATTTTCTGGATGTATTTGGATGTGTGTTTCCATCCAGATACATCAAAAAAACTGCAGATACATTATGCCAAAACAGCTTATAATATAGGAGAGAGAGAGTATTTTCTTGGAAAGTGAAAACAGCAGAAATAAAAGAAGATAAAATGAGAAAAGAATGGACTAGTGACTCTCAGGTCACTTCCAAAATGCGCAAGTGAGGAGAAACTTTCCATTGATTTAAAAATCTTTCACTTTTTATTTTTGTATTAATAATTTCGCTAAAATAAGAAACCTCTTTACAATTTAGCATATTTATATTTATTAGGGATGGACAAATTATTCGAGAGGTTTTAGTTTGATATTTTAAAACTATGTATACTATTCATCCGATATCATTCTTAAAAAAATTTGATTAGAACATTTACACGAGTATTTTTGCAAGTTTTTGAATATTTAGAACACGTGTAAGTGTAAGCGTGTAACTATTAAAGAATCTGAGATACACAATTTATTTCCATACAAATCTAAAACGTCTCATAACTTTTCCTAATTAGTATTTCTCCGTTTTATAATAAGTATTGTTAAGTATTGTTTTGACTCTTGATTTACCCAATGTATCAAGATATATATGAATGTATTAAGATTTAAAACACATTCAGATACATTAATAAATAATCCAGATTCATTTTATCAAAACGACACTTATTATGAAATGGAGGGAGTAATTTTTTTTGTATATCCCATAGTAAAAATAAGTGAAATGGTCAGTGGAAAGTACAAAACGTATTTTTCAGCTTCCGGTCTATATACCTTCATTTTCTTATACCTGATTATAGCATAATCAAAGGCTCAGATCAACAAATTTGTTTTGTTTGTTACTATGAGAAATTTAAGATATTGAGTGAGCTGTGTGACAAACGAAGACGACAGAGATATGTAATAAATATATATTTTTTACTACTATTTTTTTCCAAATTTTTAGGTGTCAGGAGTCGCATAATGATCCATCACTATACAAAAGCCAAAACAAGACCCTTCACTAATCTGAGGCTCTGCTGATTCTGCAACAAGATTTCTCTGTTTTGTCATCATCATTGTCATTATAAACTAATTTTATATATATATAAAAAAAAAAAAAAAAAAAACTAAAAATTGTGCAATCTAATTTTATTTTTCCCCTAGAAAAATAAAAACTAATCGCAAATCTTCTCCCTCAGTTCCTTGATTGAAGTCAAGCTATCGATTGATTTCTCCGACATTGAATCGCTTCCAATCCTTGAAAACAAATACGAATCTACAAACAAAAATCATAACTTTTCATTAGAATTTTTAATAATTTACCTCAAAGCATAAATAAAATCATCTAAAAACATAAATTCTATTCACCTTCAGACGACGAAGTACTGAGTTTCTCTTGTGAGGAAGATTCACTCGTAGAACGTGATAACAGAGAAGATTCTGAAAATTTAAAGAGAAACCCATTAAGATTCACCAAAAACCCAAATTTAATCAAACAAACTCTGAATAAACAATCTGTTCTTGTGTACCTCTTGAGCCGTGAAACGATTTCTTGCAGTGAAGAATCGCGCTTTGAATCCCATCTTGTTGAACCTGTAGAGAATCATCGACTCTGTTCGCCGGAGACATTCCTCCGACAGCCGCGGAAGCAGACCGGCTCTTCCCAAGCTGTCGTCGAATCCCCGCCGGAATACTACTCCTCTGTTTCTCTCTACTCGCCGGTGAAGACGCCGGAGATGTCGAAACACCACCGTTGATGCTCTGTTTCTTGGTTGTTTTAGTGTACAGAGGCTTTATGAGACTGAAGAATCTCTTGGAGGAAGAGGAAGATGAAACAGGGGAAGAAGAGTCCTCGAACACCATGTCGTCTTTCACTTGTGACCTAGCAGTGGTCGCCGTTTTTCTGAAACTTGTTGTCTCTTCGTCTTCGATTCTAAACCTTAAGTTTAGGCTTCTGTTGTTGTTGTCGACACTTTCTTTCTTCTGAGTCGTCGTTGACTTTTCCGATTCGGCGGGTTTTGACTTCTTGAACGAGAAAGCACGGAACTTTTGACCGGATTTTAGGAGAGTGATCGGAGATTGAGGTTTCGAAGTAATTTCGACGAAAGGGAGGACTTTGCTTTTAGAGACAGAGAACGTCGTCGTTTCGAGTCTCTGTTTTTCTTCAGAGGTTTTTTTCTCGTGAAGAGAGAAATCGGAGAGAGAGATTTCGAGCTCGAAGAAAGAATCATCTCCTTCGCAAAGCTCAGCGTCTGGATCTCCCAATGCGGTGGAAGCTCCGACGGCGGTTTCTGAGATTCTGATTTCACGGCGGGGTTTGCCGTTGGTGTGGTTTACCCAGAATTTCATAAAGCTTAGTGCTTCCATTTAGAGAGTTAGAGAGAGACTAAAGAGAGAGAGAGTAAAGAGGTTGGCTTTGTCAACGGAAATGGAGAAGTGAGGACTTTTATATATAAAAGGAAGAAGAAAGAGATGAGAAGGTGAGCTTTTCGAAATGGGTTTTTATCTTTTTATTTAATTTTTGTAAAGGAAGATAAAAGAGAAATGAAAATTGCATTTGAGAAGGTAAAGAAATTTTGTTCATTTTTTTTTGTGAGTTTTCTCTCTACTTTTTTTTTTAATTATTAGCTGCTCTCCTTTCCTTTTTTCTTTTGTTGTTCTTTTTTTCTTTAACTTTTCCTTTATGCACAGGTTAAACATTTGTTCTATCTATTGTCTTCATTTATTTATCATTATCTGCCATAACATATATATTGATATTGTATACTAGTAGCTACTCTTTAAGCTAAAGTGCTTTATGTTTTTGTAAAATAACAATTTTACATCTGGAAAAATGAATCAAATATGATGCTGTTGATGAGCGTAGAATGTTGAAAAAAAAAAAACTGGTTAACAAAAATAATGTGGACAAAGGTACATCCAAAAAAAGAAAAAAGAAAAGTGAATTTAGTGGTGGTCATTAGGTTGGAGCATATTGTATTTTGTGTTTCAGATTTTAAAGGTTTTATCATGGTTAAAAAAATTGCGGCTTGGATTAATGCAAATGGAGTAAATTAAATTTAAATAAGCTGTAGTTTTAGATAGTGAAATTGTATCTTTGGCATATAAATAGTTTTAAAAAAGTACTTATTAGATATTTTTTTCTACGAATTTTTATTCAATCAGTTTGATTTGGTTGCGACAAACTTTGGTTCGATGCTGTTTTTTTTCGGAATTAGATTATATTTAACATTCGGTTCAATTCCAATGTGAGAAATTTTGGTTGTATTCTCCTATCTATTGGATCAGTTTCAGACTAAGGTAAAGTCGAAAAAATGTTTAAAACTTAAAAGTGTTTTTCATTCAAAGACGGCCTAAACACCAAGAAAAATCTAAAGACCGATCAAGACACTATAAGAAGAAGGAAGGGAGTCAAGCATGGAAGAACAAAAACTCTCTTAGACCTTTCGGGTAACCGGAAGCGAAAGCTAAAAGACCAAACATGATCCTCCGCACCGTTAAAACATGGTACCGAGTCCTCTCGAACCTGAAGAAACTCTTTGTTGTCGGGATATTGAAGCATGCATACTCTGTGCTCGACATCCCAGTCCTTACCACAGTGTTTTGTATCTTGAAACCACGCATGATCCACAAACTCTCGGCCAAATCCCTTCTTAAAAAAAAATTATGCACGTCCCAATTTCTAATACATTATCCCGACAATATAATATATTTAAAAGACACCCAACGATACTTCACACTAAAATTTCAACCTCCAAATCGGATTGATCATTGTTATCATTGGAAGATGTAGCCTATGTTGTTGTTATTCCAAGGACAATTACGAAGATGGGCGATAAGTAATTATCTTATATAAAAAAAAAGAACAAACGTACAAATTTCTCCTATACTATTAATAGAAATGTTTAGACTATAAAAAGATTAAAATTAAGACAGAGTATGATATCTATATGCTTATAGGTATGTTGATTTTTGAAATATTTATATTTGTGTCTCGGCATGAAACGGATAACCTGTTGTATTATTATGAACTAGGCCTGGGCAAATTATCCGTTATATTTGCTTCGATCCGTTATCCATTTCGATTCGATCCGAAAAATCCGGATAACCGTAATTTTACAAAGCAAAGCAAATACTAAAAATTAATATCCGTTAAAACCGGAGCAAATCACAAATACTGAAATTTTAAAAGCCGGATATCCGATCCGCTCCGTTATACATATAGGGTCTAAATGGTAACCGAGGAATGTTGCTGAATGCGGAATCTGGCTGAATAAAATGAAGTTTTTTTGTAGAATCTGGCTGAATAGTTTGTAATGTGAATGGTAACTGTTGAATGTTGCTGAATGCGGAATAAAAAAAAAGTAAACTAAAACTAAAATATTTGTTTCAGATTTTTGTTCAACAATATTTTTAAACTTGTAAATTCAAATAAAAATGGTGGTATCAAACTGAATATATATATATATATATATATATATATATACCTTTTAAATCTAAACAAAATTTCTCTTAACAAAACAACAAAATTTTATTATAATTAAATTGTTATACTCAGAAATAAAAATTGTTGTTTAATTAAACAAGTCTAGTAATACTAATCATATGAAATAATGAAAATATACAAATTGTTCCTATGAAATTTTTAAGGTTTTTCAAATTATATTTAAAATATTAAATGGAAACTATTTCTAATTTTGAAAATTATGTACAGTTATCCAAAAAATAATAATACGAATTTGAGTCATATTCTTTCAAAAAGTAAGATATTCATCCTAATTACATGTATTTTACATGCTATCTATATTGAATTACTTTAAAAAAGTATTTTGAATGTAAATTGTTTTTTATCATATTAGTATTCATATATATTGTACTATAAGTCTATAACATAGTAATCAAAAATATCCCTCTATGTATAGTTTAAATGGTAATATTATTATATGTAAGTGGATTTTCATTTCTAAAATTAACATACAGTAAATTAAATAGTAATGAAAATAGATGTAATGTCACAAAATTAAAGAAACAAAAATAAACCAATTCTGCAATTTTTGTCTTTTAGTGGCTTTTCTGTTTTTCCAGCTGAATTAACTTTAAGCTCAACTGGTAACAAAGAAAAAATATTCAGCTGGATTCTTCAGCATTCTGCAATTATGCTTACACCAGTTAGGGCCATAGATATATCTATATATATAAAATTACATATATAAATTGGATGATTGTTATGTTTATATCTAAATTTTATAAATCTATATTCATTAAATTGATTATTTAAACACTAAAAAAAATTAAAACAAAATAACTACTAATAGTTTTTTAATTAAAATTATATTTTTGTGTTAAAAATTGATTTTTCTGAAATTTTTTAAATACAAATATTTTTTAAAATATTTACGGAGTGAATAATTCATGGATATTAAACAGAGTTACGGATATCCGGATCAAACGGATTGGAGCGGATAATCCGCGGATATTAAACAAAGTTACGAATATCCGGATTTTCGGATATCCGAAAATTTTCGGATCGGATCGGATCAGAAAATCAAATATCCGGACGGATCAGATCGGATCACGGATACCTGTTTTTTGCCTAGTATTTGCTCCGTGCCCAGGGCTATTATGAACCCTGTGACGGCTTACATTTTTATATGTTTTCATGTATTGTATGACTCTTACCAACAATTATGATCAAATCATAACAACATGATTTGGCTATAGCTGTTTTAGAGTATCGAAAGATCCCCGCGAAATTATCTAAGAAAGCAGAAACAAGACTAAATAAATACATCTAGATTGACAGAAGAAAACATTTACAGTTACTCCACCGAAAAAGAAGAAGAGCTTAGCTCTCTGGCGTTCTGACTTATGGTGTTAAAAGATGACTTCGTGTTCTTTCAATGGCAAAAGTATTGTTGGCCCATTACATCTTTCAATTTTCCTTTTGTCTCTACTTTGAAAGAATAAGTTGTTTATTTTTGTATGTGTTTTTATATTATGTATACCGTATACCAAAGGTTGTTAACCTCAAAAGCTTTGACTTGAAAAGCAGTTTCTTTTGTGAATTTCAAAAATTTCGAGCCTCTTTTCACTTTAAAGTTTAAAGAAGAGTTTGCTTTTCTTTTTTTTCTTTCTGTTAAACACTTTGTTTTCTTCCTTTTTTAACTTTAATATAAGTGAGAACCAAGACATTACTTTTAAATAAGTTATTTATTAGCCTAACTCTGTTTTATACTTTTGTAATGTCTTCCAAACATTGTTTTTCTGTACTTCGATTCAATTGGGTCTGGGAGCTTCTATATTTGTTCTGGTATTGTTGTTTCCAATGCAGCAAACGTATGAACCAATAAGCCAAAACAATTCAGCTCCACGTTCCATTAGTTTGCTTTTTGTTACTATAATTAAAGGACCCATTTTTATCTTTCTAGAATTTTGTTAATATTTGGTTTTGGTGACAAAACAGAATTAACAAGTAAACTTTTCTACGGATAGCATTGAGCTTTACCGACTAAAGTGCTTATGCATATAGCACATACCTAAAAATGACTTATAGAATAATATAAAAGATATATGCGGTGCCTATACATTAATAACTAAATCCACGCAATTGTCATGGAATGTGTGTATGCATCAACACATATAATATTATTGTTTATTAGGAGTTGAGCGAAATGATGTTTTGGCTTACAAAAAGGTGATCATGAAAATGAAGTAACAACATAAAGAATGGTTGAGGATAAATGTCATTTTTTTTTATTATCTCTTTCGAAAACTCATCGTCTCTTAATCAATATTTTGATTAAAAAAAAAAATAGTTTCTCTCTATAAACTAAAATAGCAGTTTTCTCTCTTGCATTTGGTGTTTTAGTATACAAAATTTTTACCTGTTATTTTACACCCCATTAATGCCTAAATCTAAAGAAAGACTCAATTAGGACTCCAGGCCCAATAAGGGAACACATTAACACAAGCTTTAGAGCTCAAAAACCCATAGTCCAGTATCAGCTTCATCGTCTGTTTCAGTTTCACTGTCATCAGACGAACTCACTACCCCAAGTACATAGTTAACAACCTGTAAACATACAAAACAATCACCAAAACCAGATCGATAAACTTGCTCCATATAACCGCGAGAAACATTTTCTTGAAAGAGGAAAAAAAAGCTAACCTGGTGGCTTGACATGAGGACGAGTGGCATGTTGCCTGATTTCAACCGACATTGTTCGCTCGAACATCTCAAGTTGTGGTGCCAAACCATGGAGTCACAGTAACTGCAGTAACCCCGACCAGATCTTAACATTTTTGATGAATAAATCGCTGCACGGTTAAGCAAACTAGTTCAGAATTTAGCAATAGAGATAAAGAGAGAAGAAGAAGATAACAAAAGCCCTTACCAAGATATTCTTTCTTAAAGGCCTCTCTCGAGTCAATACCAGACTGAAGACGAGCCAAGAACTTGTGTTTGAAGTGAAGGTCAAATTGTGATCGCCACAGAGAATCATCATACGTTGCTTGGTTCCATGAGCTGCAAACAAACAACTCGGATAAGGAAAAGGAAAACAAAAAAAGACTCTGAAAATGTAGAAACATAGAGATGAGGAAAGGAAGTAAAGTAGTACCGAGATACTTGAGATGAGGAAAGTAAAGACGAAACATCGAGGAAACTGAAGATGTGAATAAGGATATCATGTGGAAGTGAAGGCAAATCTGGATGGTGAAGGATTGATTATATCTTCAGAGTCTTATTAAAAGAAGACATTTTTTCAGGAAAGATATAACTTAGAAAACATACCTGTATCTTCTTCCTCATGGCTCTTACTCCGTCTCTTCAGTGCTACTTTTGCCTTCTTGAATTCGACAATGGCTAAGTTCTTCTTCTGTTTAGGTATCTTGGCTTCTGCGCTCTTCAGGAGAAGGTTAGCTGCTGAAACAGCCGCTGCTGTGTTCATCCTAAAAAAGAAAAAAAAAACTTTTTAATTGGTACCACTCTTTATAGACTTTATTGCAAGAAGAAACAGAGAGATAACATTTGGAGCTTATATAATCTATTGGCATGAAATGAAGCCATTCAAAGAACCAATCCCCAAGTAGACTTAAGC
This sequence comes from Microthlaspi erraticum, assembly GCA_902728155.2. Lineage (NCBI taxonomy): Eukaryota > Viridiplantae > Streptophyta > Magnoliopsida > Brassicales > Brassicaceae > Microthlaspi > Microthlaspi erraticum. Next base: position 107,923 of record CACVBM020001156.1, read on the forward strand.
CTCTGCTTTGTGCTTACGAAAGTTCCAAACTTTGGTTCATCAACAGGGACAGGAACCATTAGCAAAGTTGTTAAAAGGTTTGAATTAACATTCAAGAAAGACACAACATTCTACAATTTCTGTTCTTGATTGCAAATTGTATATTCAAACAGAAAGAATCAAAGCTAATTGATTCAAACAAAATTCAGTCACCGATTAGACTCAATCCTCTGCTTCATGGTTGGCTTAAAGTTCTCAACTTTGCAGCAACCATGAGATTTTACCAACCCTAGAAATTCAGCTACAGCAAACTTTCAACCAAGTAACAATTACATCAAATAAACCCAAGAAGATATCGAGTAGAGCATCGTAGAACCCTAAATACCCAGAATTGCAATGAATTTCATAGAGAACTATCGCAATTGAAATTCGAATTTCGAACACTGTAAGAGAAAAAACTTACTCGGGAAGAAGACGAAAAGCGGAGAGAGTATCTTGGAAGATGACAGCTTTGAGATCTTTGGGCAATCGAGAGTAGCCAAGATTTAAAATCGAGCTCAATTCATTGCAAGCAAATGGATAAAGATGATTATTCGACAGAGCTTCTCCAATCATTAGATTCTGGTATCTCTTCATTTTTCTTCTTCTTTCTGTCTGGGATCAGACAATCATCATCCAAGGTTTCAACAATGGTCGTTTCCTTTTAATAGTCTTTCTTTTGTTCTGTCTGGGTTTCGGTTTGTTTCTGGTTTATATTTTGTTCTCTACCAAATTGAATACGGTATAGTATTTAAACCGGTTTGATCCGGTTTTGGTTTCGGATTGTGTAAGTTTTAAGCAAGATTAAATTATCCTCTTTTATACTCAAAACTGTGGTTTTTTTTCGGATCTGTAAGTTTAGATCACTTTCTTTTAGGTCTATCTTTCTTCTTTGGTTTCTTTTTTAACTTATAAACTGTGATTTTTTTTTCTTTCAATGTTCATATTTATGTCATTGTGAATGTCTAGTTTAATGTCTGTAGTAAACAAATTTCTTATATAAACTAATTACTTACATTTTGATCACGTACTTTGCGCTGGAATATTTCCACCTAAGACGATCAAAAGAATTGATTTCCTAATTCGTTTCCCAGTTTCTTATAGACTTTTTTTGTTCATCTCCAATGTCTAAAAAGAAACAACAAATGGATAGTGATTGGCAAATTAGCTCTAAAGGTTTAAGGGATTTTTAAAATTTTCTAAAGTCTTAAAAGCCATATGTTATCCAATCACACTTTTGATTTTCAAATTGTAGATTCTAGATCTTACTAACCAATAACTTCGTTAAGTTTCTTGATGAGATCTTCTAGAGCTTAACCTTATACTCCAATCAAACTACTCCAATCAGACCACTTAAGTTTCTTAGCCTTATGTGGTCAATTAGATTGGGATAGACGATAATGTCAACAACTTGTTTGATTGAATCCCATATATTTAAATTGACTAAACTCTTTGGAATAAACAAGTTTAAATGCTTTCGAATTATTGCTAAAAAAAAAGCTTTCAAAGTGTAGATTCTAAATCTTATTAACCAATAACTTTGTTAAGTTTTTTGATGATCTTCTACAAATTTAACCTAAAACTCCAAACAAACCAGTTAAGCTTCTTAGCCTTATGTGGTCATTTGGATTGGGATAGACAATAATATCACATAAACAACTAGTTCCTTTGAACTCAAATGCTTTGGTAGTGCTATTTTTGTGCATGTTCAATCTAATGCAACACTCATCCATATTGATCTACAAAACTTACGTTAAAATGAAGATTGTCGAAATATTGAAATACATAATAATAAACTGCATCTTGAAATAATTAACTAAAAGTAATGGTAAGATGTAACAATGATGACATGATCATGTTTAAAAGCAATTAACAACCACTACTTTTAAGAGCTGTGTATTGTATATCAAAACTGGAAAGTATCCAATTCTAAAAATAAGCATGATTGAAACTTTTTTATAAAAAAAGCATAATGGAAACTTCTTTATAAAAAAAAGCATGATTGAAACTCACATTAGACGAAATGGGTTTATTCGTCAAAGAACGAGAAGAGAAATATGTTTTTTCCCCCTAATTTTTCAATAACCAAAACAAATCAACGTGGAGGTGAGACGCCACGTCTTTGACTTGTGGGAAATGGGAAATCTCCTAGTTTAACTTCTAAGTAAGACCAAACTTTTTCTGAATTATTGAGTTTCTAGTTTCTAAATCTTAACATCTAGAAGAAAAGATCAAGCATGCAAGTATTTATATAAGAAATTTGTTTACTACAGACATTAAACTACACATTCACAATGACATAAATATGAACATTGAACGAAAAAAAAATCATAGTTTATAAGCTAAAAAAGAAACCAAAGAAGAAAGATAGACCTAAAAGAAAGTTATCTAATAATGGAAAAGCCTAACAAGTAATACAAGACTCTCTTTGTTTTTTGAATTGCCAAAGACCAAACCGGATCTGTTTTGATAACTTGTACACCAAGAAATATACATCCACACTTTTTGTTGGGTTTCTGCATAATTTTCAGAGGAAGTAAGTAAGCTGTTCCTTTTTCCTTGAACCTCCTTCTCCATAAAAATCATTCCATTGCTTCAGCTCATTCATTCCTGATCCTTCTGATGCAAAACTCGCAGCTACCTGTAGAAACACAACACATCTTTCTTAGTTAGGGTTTCTTCTTTTGTTTTTTCTTGTCAAAATAGGACAAGATGTTAGACCTGGTTTTTAGCTTTTCTCATGTCTTCCATGTTCAAAGGTCTCAAAGTAATGTCTCTCTCTACAGAAGCTTCTCCTTCTTCTCCTTCTTTTCCTTCTTTTGGTTCTTCCGTGCTTTTTCCTGCTTCTTCTCTCTTTTTCCTCTCCTAAAATACACCAAGAAATTTTCAAAATCCGTAGAGAATTTGATCAAGAAAGGATCTTTCAAAAGTCTTTCTTACCTGATCTTTCAATCTTTCCTGCTGAATCAGCTCTCTAACGGGTCTATAGGCAGCAGTTATGCATAAATTCTGTTTGTACAAAATGTTTAACAAACAGTTAATTCACCAAAATTCCGATGGTTTTGAAGAAATTTTAAAAGAGTTCTGTCTTTCTGACAAACCTTGAGATCACTTCCACTGTAGCCTTCTGTCATCTGTCCAAGCTCATGAAAATCAAGGTCATCTGTTTTCTCTTTCGACAACAAAGTCCTCAAGATCTTCTCTCTGCTCTCAATCGAAGGAAGTCCCACCATGATTCTGTTTTTTCCAACACAAATCAATCAGTCACAATACATAGCATAATCCATAATTTAGAGCATTTTCATTATACCAAAATTGCTTAGTACCTTCTCTCAAACCTCCTAATGATAGCTTCATCAAGATCAAAGGGTCTGTTTGTCGCTGCAAGAACCAGAATCCTCTCACCAGGTTTCGTCATAAGCCCATCCCAATGCGTCATAAACTCATTCTTGATCTTCCTCATAGCTTCATGCTCTCCAACTCTCGTTCTTTGCCCCAACATGCTATCAACTTCATCCACAAAGATAATCGTTGGAGACACTTTAGCTGCCAAAGTAAACAAAGCCCTCACGTTCTTCTCGTCCTCTCCAAACCATTTGGAAGTGATTGTAGACATTGACACATTGATGAAGCTAGCTCCAGCTTCATTTGCTATTGCTTTTGCAAGCATTGTTTTGCCAGTACCTGGTGGACCAAACAGAAGGATGCCTCTACACGGCTTGAGAAGACCTCCTTTGAAAAGATCAGGTCTTCTAAGAGGAAGCATCACAAGCTCTTGAAGAGAGTCTTTTGTCTCGTCTAGAGAACCAATATCTGCAAATGTCACACCAATCTCGTTTGCTGGTATGACTTCTGGTCTTATACGCTTCTCAAACTCATTGTCTGGAACAACCTCGGGAGCTTTCGGAGGCAATGGATTGTCATTCTTGTTTGAAGGAAGAGATTTCTCTGACTCGTTCTTGTTTTCAGGAGAAGATGTTTCGGTTTTGGACTCGCTCTTTGAACATACTCCTCCTCCTTTGCGCTTAGAGTCAGTGTTTGTTGTGTCTAGCTTCATTGAGTCTTCAAGTGATCTGTTTCCACCTTCTTGGAATATACTCAGTCCATGAGACAAGCTGTTGCAGAGGAGGACCAAGAATCAATGCAAGAACCAAGAAGATATTGAAAAAACAGAGTTTGAGTCACGTACCTTTTGGAAGATATTACAAGCTTTCCGTTTCTGTATTTAGGTTCTTTGTTGTGCATCAAATGGTAAGAGATTGCAGAGACCACAATCTCGTCAATGTGGTTGCTCAAACACATTGTGTCTGCGTGGCATATCGAAGCCAAGTCGTCGCATTGGAGATCATTAGCAGCAAGAACCTCTGCGATGTGGTTCTTGTTGTCTTGAAACTGAATCCTCTTCATGTCATCTTCTAACCGATTTTTCCAGCTCACGAGCTGAGATTCATCCTCCGGCGGTCTGATCTCGATGTTGTAAGGAAACAGAGCGGAAACCGATTCGGTTACTTCTTGGCAATCATCTTCTGGCTCCAAGACTCTTGATCCAAGAATCAGGACAGGACCAGAGATCTTGTTCAAGAGCCTTTGGAACAACTTGTAGAATCTTTCTGACTCAAGAAGCTTCTCAACGTCCCTGAGATATATAATTAGCGGGTTTGTTTCAGATACAGAAACCAAGACCTGCAGAGAAAGAAGACAAGAAATGTGAATAATCCACTGAAACAATCAAGAAAACTTGTGAAACAAGGAATCTTTTTTTACCTTGTAAAGTGATTGCAAGAAGAGTTTCTCGTCGAAACAGAGATTTGTGCTGCGTTTGCTGGAAGCTAGAAGCCATATAAACGCATAGATGAAGCAAAGAGACGTAAGATTAGGAAGTTTGAGTACAATATATTTTAGAAAGATGTAACAATAATCAGTTTCCAAACCTAAAACAGAAGAGCGGGAAGATATGCTAGTGATATCAGAAGCAGCAGAAGCATTTCTCTTGTGTCTTGGAGGACGATTTGAGCTATCAAAACTCCTGAATTTAAAGAAGCTAGTGAGCTTACAATGTCAAAAAACAGATGAAACTAAATGCAAAGGAAACAGAGACAAAACCTTGAGTTAAGATCATTTCCACTGGTGTGTCGACGCAATGTCCCTAAAATTTACAAGAAGTCTTGACTATTTAGCTCATATCTTAAGTAAAAACCAAAACATAGTTTTTTGTGGTTTTCTTACCTCTTGGTTCAACTTCACGTTGAGAGAGCATAGAGAAGGAGCCCATTAGACTCGACACTTTGTCTAATGTTAACTCAGAAATAGATCTCTTATGAAACTATAAACCAATGAAGAGAAGGAAGAAAAAAACAGAGTCATTGCTCTGTTATCATCAGCATAACAAAGCATATATAGGAGTGGTACAAGTAACTTACAGGTTCTCTCTTGGTGCATCCATATTTACTTTGTATCTGTTTCCAAATTACAGAATAGACAAAAAAAACTTAGGAGCTGTTCTGTCTCACAATACTAAAAAAATGCTATGTGCATTAAGTGATTGATATACCTTAATAGAAAAATCAGTAATATCTAAGAGCAATAGCTTTGATTCAAAGTAATGAGACAAAGCTTTTGCAAGCATTTGCTGATACAATTCCGCAGGACCGGAAAGTAGAATGGCTCTACTTGCTGGTGCAAGATTCCGAGTGTGCTTTGAGATGTCAAACTCTTTTAGATGAACATAAGCTGCACTTGTCAATAACAATCGCGTTCTCTCGCTGCCATTAAACAAATATACAATCATGATTGAGTTGAAACAAAAATAAGTCTTCATCTTATTACCAAAAACATGACAAATAGACACTCATATACACCAAAGTTCATATTTGCCCATGTGCAAGAAGCATTGTAACAGTTTCAAATGTATCCTTAGAAGATAATGTTCACTAATTGATATGATTTATGATACTGTAGTACATCACATTCTTGGAAATGCAAGAACTTGCTATATTTACAATAGTAAAGAGAAGAGATTCCTAAAAAAACAGTGTTGGCAGAAAAAATAAGAAGAAATGAAAGTAAATTAAACTAAATTAGTAGAATCACATGTGAGAATCTTTCTGTTTCTCTCTCTGTATGTCTCCATTTGCCAAATCATCCACATGCTTATTGTGCAACTAACCTACCCCACTTTCCATCATTTTCTTTTCTTTTCTCCCTTTCTAATATATTTTCTTGGTAAGAAAATGAAAGAAAGAAAAGCAAACTTTTCATTCACAGAATTCCACATCTCTATCATTCTCTGCACCTAGTTAGATACCCAAAGATTCGAAGATCCTTTCACCACCAAAAGATAAAAGAGATGGTAAATAAATAAAAAAGACAAAAACGTTAAATGTTTTTTTAGTGAAAACAATAAAAAAGAAATCCATCTTCTTACAAAGATTTAATATTTATGACAGCTGGAAGATGTAAAAAACAGAATCAACTTGCCAAGTTGGCATCTTGAAGCACACTCTTTATCTAAAATCCATAGATCTAAAAAGTTCCACAAAAACAAAACAAAATGAATCTATGAATCGAGCTCAAGATAGCTCTTTCACATAGTGAAAATAAATTGTAGAAGTCTAAAAAAAATAACAAAGAACAAGAAGAAGAGAGCCTTTTTTCTTGAGTTACCTTAAAAAATACGGAAACTCATCGAAGGTGACAGTACTCTCTCTCCCATCAACAATCTGTCTCACCAACTCTTGCTCAATCTGTAACCCGGTGAGTCCATCTTCTACAGAACCCGTCCCGTTTGCCCATCTACCCAAACTCTGACCCGATGCTAACCCGATCCCTAAACCAACACCAACCCCTAAAGCTGACAACAAAACGCTCTTTTGCTCCATATTTTCAACGACCCTCGATTCTAAATCACACGATCTAGGAGGGGTTCAATGAGCATTACTCAAAAACAAGAAAAAATGGGACTTTTTTGTTGTCTCAGAATATCTTGTAAAGGAAGGTTTTTTTTTTTTTTTTTTGTTTTTTTTATGGTTTTGGGTAAAATAAGATTTTAGGTGGATGATGGAGAAGAAGGAAGGAAGGAAGAAGGAGAAGATGGGTTTGACGGGTGTGGAGACGATGGATCTCTATTTATAGCGACGTTTGGGTTAGTCTTATGGACGTTAACCCTTTCCCGGGAAAAAGCTACTCATATGGAAACATTTCTGAGAAATATATAAATTTTACTTTATCAAAAAGAAGAAAGATTTAAATTGAAAACAGAAATTTACTTTTTAATAACTTAATTTTTCTGTCAGTGGGAAAAAAATTAAATAAAGTTGATTTTTTTTTAACCTTTTTAGGGCATCTTCAACAAGCACTCTTATTTTGAGGGGAGTAAATCCTTAAAATGAAGATTTGAGGCTAGATTATTCCAACAATAAATCCTCAAAATTTTTGTAAAAAAATTTAAATTTGCAGTATTGTCCTTAATACTAACAAATATTTCTAATAATGATAAAAATTTATAAAAAAATATGAAAAATATAATTTATGTGATTTGAATGAATTTGTGTTAAGTTTTTTACGTATTTTTATTTTGTATGAACTTTGTTTAATGTAATTTTCTTTTATGTGAATTTTATTTTTAATGTTTTGTAATAATTTTTCTATTTGATTTGATTTTATTTTAATGTGCTCAAGTTTTTCAAAAATTAAATTTAGTATCATTGTTGTGTGAAAAACATAATTATAAACACCAAATAGAAAATAAAATTTAGTTTTGAGGCTTTGAGGGTTTATTGGAATGTCAAAATCCTCAAAATTCGAAGGACAATATTGCAAATTATTAGAAATATTTTGGTTTGGTTCCAAAATATATTGTTTCAAATTTTTCATGTCTTTTTCTTCAATATATTTTGTTCTCTCTTTCAAAATTCTCCTTTTTGGCCGGTCTTCCCTTTACGGTAAAAAATAAAGTGAATTTTAGTTTGGTAGCTTTACTAGATGACCTGTGCTACTCCTGGTTTTCAATTCTTCAAATCATTTTTATAAAAAAAAAAAAATTAGTTTTATTATCACCCATGCCTTGCGTGGGCAGTAATTTATTTAATTATTTATAAAGTAACATTTATAATTACACAATAGGATTTAAAATAACATCTCATGATTATATGAGTAATCAAAAATTGAATTTCGTTTCTAGTTAGCATGATAAGCTATTTAAATTAATATTTCGAAATTAATTGATTTTTTTTTCTATTAAATACTTTTTTATTACTTACACAAGAAGAGTAGTTTAGTTTTTTATGCTCATTTAGAGGTATAATATTGAGTAAAGACTAAGGAGGTTTCCATCTTTTTATCCAGCTAGCAGATCTCTGTTCCTTTAACATCCATATTCCTCGTTCCCTTAAAACGAAGGTAGATAAGTTATGTGGTACTCGTCAAATTTCTATGGAATTTTATATATTGGTTTAATATTTTCGGTTAGATTTTTGAAGTGTTCTAAGATCGTTTTAGGACTGTTCTATACTGTTGACAATATATAACATAGGTATAATGTATATATGTGGTCCAAGCATGGGAAAAAATGGAGCCATGCTTCTGTGGTGAATTAAAGTCATGCACATGAGTTTCTTTGTAAATCACAGGTGATAAAATCTTCTGAAAGACACTAATTTTGTTAATACACATGTCTCAACAAGCTTGAACGATCAAAACCATCTAACAAGTTTTGGTGGAAGGAAAGTGAATGGTCCTAACTTAGGACTCCTAAGACAGGAACCTTCTTGCTTAATTGTAGGATCTGAATATTCTTTTGGGAAACGAATCTTTTCTTTCATTGTAGAATCTATCATCTCATTGGCATGTGATTTCAGATGTCCCTTTACATATTTAATAGATTCCTTAGTCTCTAACGCAAACGACTCGGTCTTTTTCATACTCGGTCTACTCATCTGGTAGTAATTGAAAGGTAAAAGTTACAACCAAACACTTTCTTTTTACAATAAAATAACCTTCTTACTTAGTTACAACTTACAACTACAAATGTCTACATAGTGGGGAGCCCTCTACTATACCATTTTTAAATGTTCATACAATGTAATGTAATGTACAATGTAATTTATAACATGCAATATTGACAAATGTCACTAACTGAAACGACATAATATTTCAAGCTCTGAAATCAAACTTATTTGTAATATAATGATAATTCTGACAACTTGCATATTAATTCTGGGATGGTTTGGTTGCTGCTACCTGCTGTAAAATAACATGCAGAACGATATGTTATTTATATTGCTGTAATGCTTTTAATATACTTTATATTATTATCTAATAATCGCTTAATTACAAAGTTATTATTTCTCATTGTTCCTGTCTTTCTGATCCCACCATCTTCTTTACTATGAATAAATTTTACCGCACGCATCACTTAAACTTGAATACTTAATCATCCATCGACTCATTAACGATATACTAATATTAGCATTTTTACATTTTTTTTTTGTATGAATGTTAATTTACATTTGTACATGCACACAAAGAAAAGATGCATATTTTCTGAATATTCGTGTGTAGTTGCTTTAGAAGGCAGCACATGGATGGAGATGGAGACATGGCGTTGTAAGAAAGGTTAATTGCAGGCTAATTCCACTTCGCAGATTTTGTTGTTTCCTACAAAAACATCTAACAAAAAGTATCGCTTTACACGCCATTTTCATCTTTTAGAGGCGGCTTTAAATTATAAAAACAATTAAAGAGTCAAATTAAAAAGTATAAATATAATAACACCATATGCTTTTCCTATTCTTATACTCCCTCCGTTTCAAATTAGTTGTCGTTTTGACAAAATGTATCTACAAATATTTGGACGTATCTGCAATACAAAACACGTCCAAATACGTCCAAATATTTGCAGATACATTTTGCCAAAACGACAACTAATTTGAAACGGAGGGAGTAACAAACTACAGCATTAAGAGCAAAAAATGATGCCAAATCATTGCTTCTAAGCACATACTTTTGTTAAGAATACACTAAATATAATCTTTTACTATTAACAAATGCATTAAATATAATCAACTGCCCAAAAAATATTAGTCTACCAGACACAACATATTCATGTATGATAGGTATGATAGGAATTTTACATTTTTAAGTAACTATAAAATTTCCAAACCAATATATTGTAAAAATTACGTGTGTATGCTCTTGTTTGTTTCTTTTGTGATTGAATTACCATTTTTATGTTATTAGTTGTTATTTCTGTTAAATCAAACTGTAAAGTTGTTTTATAGACAATGATTCATATATACCCTCGTAAGAAGAAAATGTGTATATAGAGCAATATATAACGGAGTTGCAATTTTATCTACATTATCTTAAATTCTCCGTACATAAAATTAGGTATATAGAATTGCAGAAGTTATAATAATAATGATCTTATTATGTTATCATTTAGAAAAAGAAAAACATTTAAATTTTAATTATTTTAGAAGGCTAAATAATGTTGCAATATATGAATTCCCGAATTTTTTATCAAAGGAAAAAATTAAGTTTATTAAATTCTAAAATAAGTCAGGAATTTCGTTTGAGTTCAGTGGACATTTTGAGAACCATTGATTTTGTTTGTGCTGTATTATATGCTTTACACATATATAATGTAATATAATATGTGTGTGGCCATAGGGAAAAGAAAACTACTAGCCTTGACCTGGATGACAATTGGCATGTTTCTTGGTGCTTTAATTTAGTCAGATTATATATAAGTTTCCTAATTACAAAATATTAATTTAAATCCCAAAAATTACAAATAGATAAGAAAACCTATTTCATATTTAAAGATAGATTAAAAAATAAATAATATAACCAATATAAACATTATTCTTGTTTGCATCTCATTTTTAACCGAGATTTCTAATGATTTTATAACATTAGGACAAACGTTAAATATCCCTAGAAAACATCTGTAAAATAAAAGATGAGACTGATTACGCATTTTAAGATATGATTTTACAAAGTGAACAACATAGTAAGGTTGCATGCAGAGATTTCCCATCTTAAAAACCTGTTTTGGGTTGGGAAATGGGTACAAGTGGGATACACATTGTATGGTCAATGTTATTTATTTATAATCCATGTTAATTTTGTCTGTTGTGACACTAGTGGGATACACACTTACAATTGCTTTCAGTTCTGTTAACACTTGGGTTTCTTTCGAATTATTGGTAAAATATTCTGTATCATTTTCAATTTTAAAACATGTAAAGTTGGTCACATGCCAAAAAGCTGTTGAAAGTAATAACAAAAAGGTTCAAGAAATTATTTTCTTTTTCCTCCCCTAATTCATATCGGATCTGGTATCGTCTAATTGGTTTCTTTTGAGCAATATAGATTTAACTTATGCAAATAATAAACTATTGAATAGGTATAACAACCCATGAATCCTTCACATTTGCCCAAAAAAACACATGAATCTTCTGAAACAAAAAGAGATATATATTGTTAAATATCATATTGAAACTATTGAGACTACACGAAGTGTTGTTAAACCTCATATACTTTTAAAATATTAAGTTTTGTACCCATTTCCTAACCCAAAATAAATATGAACGAACTGAATCGCTGTTCGATTTATGATGTGAACAGAATAATAAATGAATCAATATGTGTAGTTGCATATTCCTAGACGTTGCCTTATTAAAACTTCCCTTTCTAACATTTGTGACATAATTTCCCAAATCAGCAACACATGCTTTTTTCTGAAACCAATTCATTTTAGGAAAATTGTGATATAAATATAACTGAGACAAACAATTCAAAAGTATTTTTTTTTATAACACGCAAGACGACCTAACCTTTCTGTTTCGCCACTAGTTTCCTTCGGTAAAGCAACTTCTTGATCTTTCGTTCGCACATTATTTTATTTCTGTATAAAACTTTTTGGGAACTATTTATTTGTTTTGCATTATATTCAATTGATCAATTATAATTCTTGGGATGTTAATTGTTTTATCACAAGTATTTATGTTTACTTTAGTTTACATGTTAAAATTAAGTTATATATGTACTGCAAAGAGTGTGATTAAAAGGGTGAATTTTGTGGCTCACCCAATTTCATCCGCTTAAATAACATATTTTCCATTTAGTAAGTAGTAACTAACAACTTTCAATTTTTTAGATAGAAATAAAAGTTATTTTTCTTTGTTCATGTCGGTTTCAGTGATCACAGTGATTTCAATCGTATTTCACCCGATAATTAATCTAACTTATCTTTTTTGGTTGAATTTTTCTGAAGTCTCCTCATCATCCATAATAAAGTGAAGAACTATATACGGATTGCATAAAAAAGATAAACTTTGGATTCATAGTCATTGACCTATATACTCCACTTAGAAATTTTTCGTATCCACTAACAAGTTAGGCCATCATCTCCTTTTGCATTTGTCCCTATAATCGCTTACCAACTTTTAATGCTATAACTTAATTTTGTCATACGATAATGGAGTAGCATTTTTGTCACGTTTTTTGTCATGAAAATGTTCAAAAAACCACCTTGTTGTATTCCGAAATTTCCACTATTGATTGGTTGTTATAGATCCAGCCATGCATATCCTTCAGTTCTTATCCAGCCATATACTTACAACAATAGCCAAATCCCAATAGCGAGAAGTAAATAAGGTTCTCTTCATACAAAAAGAAGAATTTGATGGTAATAATGATTTCTCCACACACATATATATATAAATCCAAATTTATAAATACTTGTAAGGAAAATTGTGGGGGTAATAAACTGTTCTATATACATCCGAGAAATGAATAAACATATGCAAATAACTCGTAATGAGAGTCGTATTCAACAAACAACTTAGGCACTAACGAGAGTGTGTGGGAGACGAAAGCCAGTTCCATGGGTCCTCCTGCTTTGGAATTGGCATTGGAAACCTCTTTATCCTCTCCCAGTCACAGACTCACACATCACACTTCACACACAGACAGTATTTAGTTACAAACAAGTCGAGTTGTGATGGGACAAATTAGAAAGAACGAGACGAAAACCAAATTACGTTTTGAGGAACAAAACACTTTTCACTACATTAACCTTTGAATATCATCAAAGGGCCAAACCAGTAAGAAGAAGTAACACTCTGAGATCTCGTTTCTTTTTTGGGACACGTCTTTGTCTTTGTCCAAAGCTTAACTCAACATTACCTGGTTTTGGACCTACTATCATTTAATTGATCTCATTTATTTTGTTTTATTGTTTCAGCAGTTGGTTTCTGTGTAATGCTTAACAAGAAAACGACAAATATTGGGATCCACTGCAAAATAATTAAGATATGGATTTTAGATCTACATCATAACAAGGAAAGAAGACAATGACAATTCTTCCGAAAAGTATACTGATTGATTTATTCAATAATTTGTTTTTCGTTCTTGTACATAAAAAGGATTTATTAGCCAAAAATACTTGTATGTCATTCGGATTTCGGCAACATCTTTGATTTCTATGTTTCAAGTGTCTCTTTAATATACCATTTATAAAGCCAAACACAAAAAATAGAGTTGCTAACTAATCAAAACCATTGCCACATGACATTTTCTTTGGGTTTAATGTTAAACATGACAAATTTCTTATAATGTAAACTAAAAAGTTATTATTATGTTCTTTGATTAAATCTATTTTATATATTTGTAACTACAAATTTATATAAATATTTTTCTATTTGAAACAAACTTGCTTAGTTTTCACTTCAGTGAACCATGTCAAACCTTACTAGCCTTGAATTTGAGGCCCTTAACATCACCAAAAATGACTGTCTGTTTAGCATGGGCATTTGTTTGTTTAGCATGGCATTGAATGCTGAGATTCATGATTCATTTACTTGGTGATACAATCAAGTAAGAAAATATCATAGCCAAGTTCCGGCCTCAAATTCAAAACTAGAAAGTTTCAACATGGTTAACTCAAGTGGAAACAAAGGATTTTAAACTAAGGTCTAGAGATATCTGCTGATAACATATTATGAATAGAGAGAATAAATATAAGACTTGGTGTGTCTTTATATTACTTGAGAAATATAACACATTCCAAAAAAAGTTTCAGCTGAACTTGAAAAATCACCTCTTATATCACTTATTTACATTTAGGCATCAATATTTCGTCTTTTCTTCATGAAAATTTGGAATGTGAGAACCACAAAAGCTTCATACTCGTGAAGGGAAAAAAGCTTAGGCAAAAGACTTAGCCGAAATGTGTGTTTTCTGGGGCACAATACCAAAAACAAAATGCCACAAAAGAGATAAGAAGAGAGCCTGCTAAGTTTTCTACGAACTAACTGATTGACTGATTCTAACCAAAAGAAGAAAGAAAGAAAAAAGGAAATAAGAAAACTGTTCAGTTCCCAATAAGACCAACAGCTTCTTTGATGTTGCAAATCCACTTCTCAAGATTCATTACCATCTACTTGTCTTGTTGCCTCCGGTAAGCCACTCTCTAAACCTGCATTAGATTCTTCTGCTTCCTTCTCCGTTTCTTCTCTTCTTTCAAACAAATTCGCCAAGAACCCACCTTTCGATGAAGCAGAGCGATCAGGACTAGCAATGGCTGAAGCACTCATTTTCTTGTTACCAAGCTCTAGCTGAAGCTCCTCTGGCACATCATCAACGGTCTCAGCAGAAGTTTTCTCATCCTCAGTTCCTGATCGCTTAGTCTCGTTCTGAAAGAGTTCAAGGCTCAGCGTCGAACTGGTTCCTCTGTCTTGCTTCCGATTCGTTTCAGTCGCTGGAAAAAAATCAACCAAAGTAGTAGAAGAAACTTCAGCAGTTGAATCTCTAAGTAAAGTAGTATTAACCCTAACAGTAACTGCTCTCTTACTTTCACCACAAGCTTCAGAATCAGATCTCAGGACGGCAGTATGATCGTCTTTGAGCGCATCATCACTAGCAAACTGTGGCATCAGAGAGAGAGTTTGACCTTCAGGTTCAGTGAGTTTCTCCTCTGCAGAAGAGCCTCCAACATCTTTCATCTCTGTATCCACAGGGTCATTCATCTCATCAACAGCCTCAGAACCAACACCATCGTGCACCATAGTAGATTGGTTCCCATTATCTTTGTTCCCCTGAGGTGGAGTTTGTTGGTTGAAAGAGGGAATTGGGATGTCTTCTCTTGCATACATCTTAGCTTGGGGGAACAAATCAGTTGTTGGGGTAACTGGATTGACTCTGTCTGGTAAGAAAACGAGGCCTTTCAGTTGCTTATCCGTGTCAACGACCTTTACATTGAGGAAATATCCAGCCTCGAAAGAGCCTTCAACCACACCAGAAACAACTTGACCTATCAGACTATCATCATCAGTGGTGGTAGTAACTTGTTGTTGCTGAGTCTCTCCTTCTTCATCTCTGCGAGGACGACCCCTCTTTCGCTTGTTTTGAATAGATGAGGCTGAGCCTTGATTCTGTTGGTCCATTATGATTTCTTTCAACTTCAAAGTCTTCTTCTTGATCAACACTGTTCCTCTGGAAAAAAAGGTATCTTATAAGTTTCATCGTTGTGCTCATAATTACCATTATTATACAGAAAAGTACACAAAGCCAGACTTCAATCATTGTCTTATATGAATAAAGCACTTCAGAACAATCCGTTAATGAATCTAACACTAACACCAAAACAAGATCACTCTAACAACTTGAGACGAAAAAGAAAGATTTACAGATTCAATAAAGATGAAGAATTTAATGCTCAAGATAGATGAGATTTGCAACATTTTTGATGCTGTAACACACTAATTTGTTAACCTAACCACATTACAAAAACTACAACTTTCAGTGAAGGAACAAGTTGCCATTTTTTATCAATCATACAATTTGGTGGCCATGTCAAAAGATACTCAACAATGTCTCAAATTCATATAGCAATAAAACGACTGAAACCACAGTTTTAACACCGATTCAACAGTATAAATGAATCAATCCTTCTTTCCTTGAACAGTAGAAAGTTTTCATTTCCCAGGGAAATCAGAGATTGGAACATTAAATAGTCTATGATCATTTGCATAAAGCCACGGAAACTAAAAATGGACCAACAATCTCAACGATTGCAAAATTCTCCGAGAATCTAGCACAAACAAACAGAAGATACACTCACCGTCACGGCTAGGTTCACGGCGCGGAAATGCTTGTTTCCCGGAATCGGAGGTTTTTCTCTGGGGGGAAATACCAGAAAGGAGTACGAATACGTCGTGAGAATGCGTAATTGGATACGTATTCGTATACAGTATCCGTAGATTCTCGTTTTAAAAAAATACGCCGCCTGGGGGCTTTACCGGGACTAACTAGTAAAAGGCCTAGGGCAGGAAGCGATCTTCGAAACCAATCACGCTCCGGAAAAAAATCTCAATATCGTATTCGTTTAGAAGAAAAACAAAAATTGCGTTTTCATTATGGTCTTACGGAACGCCAATTACTAAAATATGTTCGTATCGCCGGAAAAGCCAAGGGGTCAACAGGTCAAGTTTTATTACAATTACTTGAAATGCGTTTGGATAACATCCTTTTTCGATTAGGTATGGCTTTGACTATTCCTCAAGCGCGCCAATTAGTTAACCACGGACATATTTTAGTTAATGGTCGCATAGTTGATATACCAAGTTATCGCTGCAAACCCCGAGATATTATTATGGTGAAGGATGAACAAAACTCTCGAACTTTGGTTCAAAATCTTCTTGATTCATCTGCCCCCGAGGAATTGCCAAACCATCTGACTCTTCACACATTCCAATATGAAGGGTTAGTCAATCAAATAATAGATAGGAAATGGATCGGTTTGAAAATAAATGAATTGCTTGTCGTAGAATATTACTCTCGACAGACTTAATAAACCTAACTTAAGTAAAAAAAAAATAACTAAAAAACAATAGTTCGACAACTCCCCTTTTCCCTCT
>CACVBM020001157.1:0-40000 GCA_902728155.2 Microthlaspi erraticum
TCACTGTGCACCAGCTGACAAGAAGGCACTTCCAGGCTGACGCTTAGCCAACGGACCATGGCAAGACAGAAACTTAGCATTCACTCCATCAGGTACAATCCTCTTCTCTTGCCTTAGCTTAGTGTAATCAGCACGGTTAAACTTTGTAAATCCCCTGCAAAAAAACAAAAACACAAAATCAACATCAACAAGAAGCCTACAAGAGAAATCCTTCAAAGAATCGAATTAAGTGTCTATAACACAAATCATACCATTTCCTGCTAACGATAATCTTTTGACGACCAGGGAACTTGAACTTAGCACGACGAAGAGCCTCCTGAGCATGATGTCCATGAGCGTCTTTGCAACGAACAGAGAGAAGAACCTGTCCAATGGCAACTCTAGCACAAGTACCAAGAGCTTTTCCAAAAGCACCTCTCATACCGGTCTGAAGCCTATCAGCTCCGGCGCAAGAAAGCATCTTGTTGATCCTAAGAACATGAAACGGGTGAACCCTAATCCTCAAATGGAACGCATCTTTACCAGCTGACTTCACCATGTACTTGTTGCAAGCGATACGCGCAGCTTCGAGGGCTTCACTGGACACGTTCTCTTTCTCCCATGAAACCAGATGAACACAGTAAGGAAACTCGTCCACTCCTTTCTTCTTCATGCCAACGTCGTAAATCCTGATCTTTGGGTCTGGAACTCCACGGCAGTACCTTGATTTAGGGTATGGCTTTCCCTTTATTTGACGGTAACATCTCGCAGGTCCTACAATTTTACATCTTCAATGTTAAAAGATGAATCTTTTTGTTTTCTCTGCTACTTCAATGTTAAAAGATGAATCTTTTGCTTTCTCTGATACGCAAATCAAACAAAAGCCTAATCCTTTTGTAAATTCCGAGTTTAAGCAAATCTAATCTGCGATTCGAGTGATGATTCAATTTCAACCCAATTTCTACTGTTACATCAATGACTAGCTCAAAATATCCCAAAATTCTAAATTCCGAGCTTAAGCCTTAAGCGAATATGCAATTAGCGAAACTACTTAAACCCAATTCCAAAAATCCATTTCCGGTGAGATCGACAAACACTAAACACTAGCGAAAACGATAAGAAGAGTAAAGATCAATCCTTTTCATATAAAATCGATTACTTTCAGTGAAATTCAGAATGTAGGTTAGAGAACATAAGCAAGATTAAGAGATAATGAAGCAATCTACTTACTTCTCCCCATCGCGTTGGTTCGGCTTCTCTGTTGGTGTTTGAAATTCTAGAAATGAAGAAGACGACGGCGTGAAATTTTATATCTTTATATGAGAAAACAAAGAGCCCTAACTCTTTACGTCACGTAACTGGATTTGAAAAAAAAAACTAGGCCCATTAAGAAAACTAGGGCCCAATATGACCTTTTAATCGGGAAAACAGAGACTTGTGTTAAGCCGGCGGCGTTTTCCCGATGAAATCGGCGATTCTGTCACGCCTGAGTCGCAATTTCGTGACAGCAACACACGTTGATTCGTCGTTCTCTTCACGATGCCTGAAACTTATCGAAGACCTAAGATCCTGCAGAGACACCGTCGAAGTTTCTCGAATTCATGGCTACATGGTGAAAACAGGGATCGACAAGGACGATTTCACGGCGAGCAAGCTCATTGCTTTCTCGATACAAGACATTCGATACGCCTCGTCGATCTTCGAGCAGGTCTCCAACGCTAATCTCTACATGTTCAACACTATGATCAGAGGTTACTCGATGAGCGACGAACCGGAGCGAGCCTTTCGCGTTTTCAACCAATTGAGAGCTAAAGGTTTCGCCTTGGATCGATTCTCCTTCATCGCAACTCTAAAATCATGTGCTCGTGAATTTCGCAGCGGAATCGGCGAAGGGGTTCATGGGATCGTGTTGAAATCCGGGTTTATGTCGTTTACCGATTTGAGGAACGCTCTTCTTCAGGTTTACTCTGTTTCTGGGAGGATCAGTGATGCTCGGAAAGTGTTCGACGAAATGTCGCAGAGCGTTGATGCTGTTTCGTTTAGTACTTTGATGAATGGGTATGTTAAGGTTTCTAAGCCTGCGTTGGCTCTGGATTTGTTCAGGGATATGCGGAAACGTGAGGTTATTGTTAGTGATAGTACTCTGCTTAGCTTTCTTTCGGCTATTGGTGATCTTGGAGACTTGTGTGGAGCAGAGTCTGCTCATGGGCTATGTATCAAAAATGGGTTTGATTTGGAGTTGAATTTAATCACAGCTTTGATAAGTATATACGCCAAAATTGGGGACGTAGTTTCAGCACGCAAGATCTTTGATTGTGCTGCTCGAAAAGACGTTGTCACATGGAATTGTATGATTGACCAATATGCCAAAATGGGTCACTTTGGAGAGTGTTTTTGGCTACTGAGGCAGATGAAGTATGAGAAGATGAAACCGAATTCGTCTACGTTTGTTGGGCTGTTGTCTTCCTGTGCGAGCTACGAAGCAGGATCCGTAGGACGCAGTGTTGGAGACTTGGTGGAAGAGGAAAGAATAGATTTGGATGCGATACTTGGAACCGCACTCGTTGATATGTACGCAAAACTAGGGATGCTTGATAAAGCTGTTGGAGTTTTTGATAGAATGAAGAACAAGGATGTGAAGTCCTGGACTGCAATGATCTCCGGTTACGGAGCTCATGGGCTAGCAAGAGAAGCGGTAAATCTGTTATACAAGATGGAGGAAGAGAAAACCAAAGTGAAACCGAATGAGATCACATTCTTGGTTGTGCTGAATGCTTGTAGCCATGGAGGTTTGGTGATGGAAGGAATCAAATGCTTGAAGAGGATGGTTGAGACATACCGCTTCACACCCAAAGTTGAACATTACGGTTGTGTGGTTGATCTTTTGGGTCGAGCAGGGCAATTAGAAGAAGCATATGAATTGATACGAAACTTACCGATCACAAGCGATTTGACGGCCTGGCGTACTTTGTTAGCTGCTTGTAGAGTCTATGGGAATGCAAATTTAGGGGCACGTGTGATGGTAAAATTGGCTGAAATGGGTGAGAGACATCCGGCTGATGCAATTCTTTTGGCTCGAACAAATGGTGTTGCAGGGAATACACAAGGTCAACAAAACTCATTAGGTAATGAGTTGTATAAAGAGAGAAAAGAAGTTGGATACAGTGCCATTGAAATAGAGTAGTAGTAGTAGGGAGGCAAATCAATGAGCTTCATTTACCGTTGTATTGAAAAAGGTAATCATATTAACAATTGTTGTCCATAGTGCAACAATAAGTTAGTTAAAACCATGTATATTATACTTTTTTAATTGAGTATTCTATGCATTATAACTTTGAACGAAAATCTTGAACGGTCTCTTTAAACTGATATTATGTAACGTGATCCACAAGCTTTAACCTTTTTTTCCAAAACTATCTCTACTGTAATTCCTATGTTTTTTTTTTTTTTAAAAAGCAAATTTCAAAAAGGAAAAGGAAGAAAAAAAAAGGGAAAATACAAGTATTGAAGGACTCGAAAATTGGAGATAAAAAGAAGGGTCTCGAAATAGAAATCTGTGAACACAAGATTGAAAAGAGAGGCAATTAGGGTTTTGGCGAAATAGAAAAATATTTTAGTATTGCAATCGGGCATGGAAGGTGGCAGTGAGGAGGGTAGACGTGATCACAGTCGGTGTCTGGTCGGGAAATTCGTGACGAAGAAGGGGAATCGACCAGTGACCATAGACAATGAGCTAAAAGAAAATCTCAAGAGAAGGTGGAAGTTTTGTTCGAGAGGCTTTGATGTGTACCCATTGGACAAGGGTTTGATTATGGTTGAGTTCTTGCTGAAAAAAGACATGAAGAGCGTTGCAAACATAGGAATATGGACAGCGAAAGGCACAGTTCTACTGGTCAAGGAATGGCCGACCGTAGGCTCTGTGGCTGAGATCGACTTCTCCATGTTTACCTTGTGGGTTAGGGTAAAAGGCTTGCCCTTATCACGATACACACAAGGAGAAGCTCGACGCATTGGCAAAAGGCTTAGTAGTAAGCCACTTAAGGGAATAATAATTGATCCCTCGAAAAGACGGTTCCTTGTCTGTGCGGAGATTGATATTGGAAAGCCTTTAGTTCCTGGCTATTTCATAGACAAACATCAACGCAAGCCAATCTTCATCCAGTTCAAGTACAGATACGCTGGGCCGTTCTGTCAATGTTGTGGTATGGTTGGCCATACGATATGTCCGAAACCTCTCAAAGAAAGTCCTCTAACTCGTAACATCAAGAGGCCCATGTATGGTATATGGATGAACGATTTGATTTCCCAAGCGGCTGATGCGAGATTAGAAATAGAGTTCCCAGAGAAACTGGTGGAAGATTGGACGGAGCTGGAGGAGACCGTCCCTTACCCACAGTTCTTCATAAACCTTGATGTTGCTTATGTTTGTGCAAGTGATCATGAGTGGCGCGGGAAGAGATTGTATCGATATAACTTGGAGGAACTTGTTGAACACGGTTTCCGATTCCCAACAGCCTTTCTCACAACCGCACTAGAATCCAGCGATGACCCTTGCAAGGTTTTGGCGCGTGAGATGGATGAGAACGTCCCACTGGTTGGGTTAACATTTGAGGACAAGGTGGAGATTGCTAGCAAGTTTATAGATTACACAATGAAAAGCAAGGAGGTCTGGTCA
Organism: Microthlaspi erraticum; assembly: GCA_902728155.2. Classification (NCBI taxonomy): domain Eukaryota; kingdom Viridiplantae; phylum Streptophyta; class Magnoliopsida; order Brassicales; family Brassicaceae; genus Microthlaspi; species Microthlaspi erraticum. The sequence continues at coordinate 4,655 of CACVBM020001157.1, forward strand.
AGACGTAGATGGGTTCAAGTCAAAGTTTCCGTGATCAAAACAACCAAGATGGTATCATGCGTTGATTTCCAGATAATGCTTCAAGAAAGCAAAGACAAGGAATATCATCGTCAGCTTGACCAGGGGATAAGAAAGATGATCGAGAGACGTGTTGAAAACAACGACAACATAGTCTCGATGGAGCTGTGGAGGAGTTGCATTAAAGATGTGGTTGGGGAAAACCAGTTAATGCCTTTCAATCTAGAAAAGAGATGCATAGATGCTAGAAAAGAGGCGATTGAGTATGGCATCTCCTTATGTAACGGCTTGAAACGAGCTTCCGCGACGGAGGTTGATAAGCTTGATAAGAAAAAGGTAAGTGGGGATGAGATGGATGAGTTAGAGCCGTGTGCAATCTGTGAAGAGGGAATGTTCCTTGGGGAGGAAGCAACTCGTATGCCTTGCTCTCATGTCTTCCATGCTGCATGCATCGAATCCTGGCTTGAGGTCAACTCTATTTGTCCGCTCTGCCGTCACAAACCGCTTTGCCGTCACAAACCCACAAAACAAGAAAAGCCTTGTCCACGTTACCTTATGAAATACCGCCTCCTCAAACAGCGTTATCTTTAATTAATTTCTGTCCATGTATCTTGATTAATTTATGCAACCTAAATATTTTCAAGGAATACATACAACTTATGAGAGTGGTCTCTTATCTTATCCCTACAGCGCTGCTCTTGACAAGAACGGAACATAAGGCTATTTGTCTCTTTGTTGCTGGCCTGTCTCTCGGGCTCTTTTTTCTTCTTCACTGAATCATACGATAGATTAAAGAAACCTCACAAGGAGGGAAATAGTACCAGATACAAAAACGGAGAAGAGAAAAAAGCTTAAAAAGAAGCCAACAAAACACCAAAGCATAAACAAGCTCTGTTTTTTTTTTTTATCAAAAAACCATCATAAACAGAGGAACCGTAAACTCTGTAGTACCCAAACGGAGGGTGAAGCATCTCGCCAATTTCACTCAACATCTGCAGGACTGGGTTTCTCTTTCTCAAAAACTTCCCTCATCTAGCGAGGAGCTCCATCTGCCCAGTGCCGTGCGAAGGTCTACGGGGGCTTAAGGCAAATTTAGAATCGGGGCATTTTTAATATTTTTTTTAAAAATTATTATAAAATAGATCAAAGGGATTTTAAAAAAATAATTAGCAAATAAACAATACAAAAGTGTCTTATTCATGTTCATTTAGACCTGAATTTAGAAGATTCAAATGTATTTAATTATAGTTTTCTAAAACTATATATATGATATGTAGTTTGAACTTTTTTTCTTGTTTTAGTGTTAATTAAAAGTTATTTTTCTAAAATTAATGATTAAAATAAAAGATACATCAAATGAGCATATCATAAGTAAATATGTTCAATATATACCGTTAGTATAAGGAAGGGCTCGAACTCCGCTTACAACTATTAAACCAGAGCCACTTAAACCACTATGATAGGAGTCGTCCCTTGATACACAAGGTCTCTGTCTAGATATGAGTTCAATGGCGTCACGATTGAAAAGGTCCCTTAGAATCTCCATGATCCAATTCTGTGTCGAGTTGTCAATCAAGTATGCTACTCTGAGATCAATCTTCATCAAAGAATGTCTACCTCCAGGGCGGCTTGGGATTCCATCATATAACCAGTTATCCACCCACACCAATGTATCTCGCCCGTTTCCAATGGACCTTCTTAATCAAAAACTAAGTAATTCCCGCCCAAATAGGATACTTCTCTCCATCCATAAGAACACCTGCGGCCTTTTGACGCTGACATGAGATTGGTATCAGCATAGTATCTACTCTTGAAAGAACGGCCAAAAAGACTGTGGGGATCATGGAGAAGTCTCCATGCCTGCTTAGCTAACAGAGCTTGATTGTAAAGCTGAAGATCTCTAAAACCAATCCCTCCAAGTCTCTTAGGTAGTGTTAGCTTCTCCCATCCCACCCAATGGATTTTGTTCTTATTTTCCTCTGTAAGGTCCATCATGGCACTTGTACGGTCCTTACAGAGCTTTACTGGTAGCTTAAAGCATGTCAATGCATAGACATGCATTGGCATAGCTACTGACTTAAGTAGTATCTCTTTCCCTCCCTGAGATAAGGTCTTGGCGTACCACCCATTCAGTCTCTTTTGACAGTTGTCCTTAATATAACCCAGAAGCTGCTGCTTGGATCCGCTCAAACATTTCGGTAAACCCAAGTATTTCCTTGTACCTCCTTCCATTTGTATACCAGATTTACTCTTGATCCATACTTTGACGTTAGCCGAGACTCTAGATCCAAATGTGATAGCTGATTTGACCGTATTTATTTTCTGACCCGAGACCTTTTCATAAATACCAAGCACATCAAAAAGCTCCTGACATTGATCACTTGATGCGCGGCATATAAACAGGCTGTCATCAGCGAAGAGCATGTGGTTGAGTGATGGTCCTTCTGGGTGAAATTGTATGCATGTAATCTTTGCTTGTTGTTCATATAGATTTAAGAGATGGGTCAGAGCTTCAGTACATAGACCAAAAAGAAAAGGAGATAAAGAATCTCCTTGGTGCAGCCCACGTTCTGGTCGGATTTGGCCATATGGTTGTCCATTTATCAGAACAGAGTATGTAACTGTTTGGACACAGGTCATAATCCAAGCAATACACCTTGTATCAAAACCCATAGCCATCAATAGCTCCTGTCAAAACCTCCATTCAACCTGATCATAGGCTTTAGACATGTCTGTCTTAATGGCTATGAACTCCTCTGAGATTTCCGGATGTGAACTAAGACTGTGTACAATCTCATGCGTAATTTGTATGTTATCAGAGATGAGGCGTTCCGATACAAAAGTTGCTGCGTAGGAGAGACGATCGCTGGTAAAATCTTTTTCAGCTGAGAGGTAAAAATCTTAGACATAATCTTATACAGCACTGTACAAAGACTAATCGGTCTAAGATCGGTCATTCGTCTTGGTGTGGTAATCTTTGGGATAAGGGTAATATGAGTATGGTTCCATTCTCCCTGAATCTTCCCACTGCTGAAAAACAGTTTCACATCGGCAAATAGCTGATCTTTCACAACCTCCCAATATTTTTTATAGAAAAAACCTGTCATGCCATCATGACCTGTTGCTTTTTCACTTTCAGTAGAGAAAATAGCAAGTCGAACTTCCTCGATTGTCACCTCACAAGTGAGGTCTGCATTCATACGTTTTGTCACTCTAGGAGAAAAATCAGAGAAAACATCACTAAAAGACTCTGGTGAGGATGTCTTGAACAACTCTGAGAAGTATCTCTCTGCAACCCCTCCCTTGCTCTGATTGGAGAATTGCTCTCTTTCGTGCTCATCTGACAGGAACTTCAACGAATTCTTATCTCTATTAGATTTAACCGAAGCCTGAAAAAAACTTCGTGTTTCTATCTCCTTCTCGAAGTCACTTTTCTCTTGATTTCTGTCTCCAAAAGATCTCTTCATCTCGATATACCATAGCGAGCTCAATCTTAATCTTTGCTATTCTTCTGAACCACGGATGTCGCTTTTCTTCTTCCTCCTTAGCTCTTCTCTTAACCGTTTAATTCTCACTTGAGAATTTGGTGCCACTTGTCTCTTCCAGGCACTGATTGCTCTACGGAAATTGACAATACGTGTGAGGCTCGAGCCCGAGTTATTCGAGCACCCACTATCCCAGGCGTTTTTAATGACAGTAACAAAATTAGGGTCCAGAGGCCAACGTTTATCAAAATGGAACTGACCACGAAACGGTTCCTGGTCTCCCATAAATTTGACCAAAACAGGTCTATGATCAGAAGGAAATCTCTCAAGGAACCACTGATATCCGCTCGGAAACATGTTGAACCACGCCGGGTTAGCAAAGCACCTATCCAAACAACACATGATCGTTTGCTTGTTTCTCACGCGACGCCAGGTGAACTTATTCAATGTGCTTCCCAACTCCTGCATATCACAATTCTGCAGAAAGGTTTGAAAGGTTCAACGGATGTCGAACCTTCCCACCAGTCTTCTCTTCATTAGATAGGATTTCCTTGAAATCAGCTATCATACACCATGCCTCTTTTTGACTAGCACCAAACCTAGTCCCTCTATCCCACACTTGTGCTCGAAACTTTGGGTTTGGATTCCCATAGATGACTGAGAGGAACCAGACCCGACCAACACTTGTAACTTTCATATCCAAAACATTTTTATATTCCTGAAGGAATACAATATCCTAACTTTCCTTCCAAAAGATCGCAAGACCACCACTAAGACCATCTGGTTTGATTGTTCTGAACCATTTATATCCCAGTGAAACATGAACCTCAGCCTAAAATGCCAACTTATTTTTCGTCTCCATTAAGAATATTATATCATGGAAATGCAAACGTCGCATTTCCTTGATCCGATCAACTGTCACGGGATTCCCAACCCCACGACAGTTACAACTCAAGATACCTATTGGATCGTCGGCGGATCTAACGGATCCACCCTTGATTGGTCTCTCTTGACACACTTGGCTGAGACCTCTCCAACTTCCTCCACCTTTCTCTTAATGCAACTTGACTCCTTCTGACCCGAGCTTAGTTGTTGCCCTATTTCAGTTTGAGCAGCTTCATTGCTCCTCTGTTGTGTTCTCCTTACTGAAGATTGAGGTCTTCTACGGGATTTCTTTACTGTGCCTGTCCCGGTCGAGCTAGCACCAGAAGTGCCTGCTCTAAAAGCCATAGAACAGTCAGCAAAGGACAATCCCGTGGATGCAGACAACTCCATGCTCCTGAGTAGATCCATATTGGAACGTCGACCCTGCTAACACTGCGTCACTCATCAGCTTATCTCCTTCTACATTAGAGTTATTCTGTTCTGGGAAATGGAACACAAGCCCTTTATCTTTATTAATGTATGTGGTGCCGGTTCAGGACGCAACAGAGTTCTGTCCCAAGGAATCTCTCTCCAAGTCTAAGATAGATTGTTTTACTCTCAACTCTCTCGCCTTCCTCCCCGTCGGATCCACCACTTGCAAATATTGTCTAGCCACGTTTAAAACATCGTTATCAATCTTCAACTTCCCGGTTCTACTATCCATACCGACTTGATCTTCCGTTAGTACACCAAAAAGAGGATCATCAGGTAATAGTTTTGGGCGCTGGACATCTACCACAACTGGAACCGATTTCGGTGCAGGAACTGGTAACTTGATTAGGTTTTTTCCGCGAGCAGGGTTATCAGGGCATCTGGACTTGTTGTGTGTTAACCTCTAACACTGGAAACATCGTTTTTGTATCCTTTCATATTCAAATGTTACCGTGACCACCGATTCATCCGGCAGCTCCACTGTCTTGAAGTTGCGAAGTGGTTTAGAAGTGTCGAAAAGGACACGAGCCCGAACATATCTCTGACTCTGAGGTTTCTTCGGATCAAAAGCAACCTCAATCACCTGTCCAATCACCTTGCAATATCTGTGATCGTAGCCTCATTGTAGTAATTCACCGGTATTTCATACAGCCTGACCCAAACCGGAAGGATAGTAAGAAAATCGTCTAAAGGTTTTTCAACCCATCTCTCCAACGTAACACACCAATCATCTTGGGTATAAACACCTACTTTCAAGACCTTTAGTAGATCTTCCTCATGAAAAGTATCCTTCGTGAGGGAAACTCCTCTAACCCTATCAAAACAATTAAAAGCTCTTGGGAGATCCCAAAAAAGGCTTTTCATGTTCTGGTTCTTCGGGTTTCAACATCTTCCCCATGATACTCATTTTGTTTCTGTCAGTGGAGCGATATTTCTTATGGCTAGACAGCTTCAAGGGATTATCTTCTTCGATCGTCATTGATTGCAGAGCTTTGTTAAGGTCCATCTCCATGAGAAGACTATGTGTTTCTCAAAAAAGTGAATAGACGGGAGCAGAAAAACTTACAGACGGTGCCTACACCTCCTAAGGAACTAGGGTAAATTTCTGCTGGTCGTAACTTAAACTTTCTGAAACTGGAAGAAAATGAGAATATCTTCAGCACGAGTTGCCTAAAACGATAGGAAAGAAACCATCTCAATGGAATAGAGAGACCTAAGCCTTACACAAGGCGATTCTGAGTTTTTTTGGTTTGTTGTGATCTTTTATATATATATATAAATGGAGGTTGTTGTGTGTAAGGTAAGATCAGGCCTAAGGCATGAACAGAAGCGGGTGTGGTTTTCTGGATCTTTCTCATGTCTAAGGTAAGATCAGCCTATCCATCGGATATGTGAAAATCTCGTCTCTTGCAGGAGGTGATGAGTTTGCCTCCATCCTTGTTGGGTCGAAGAGAAGGAGAGAATCCAAAGGGAGAGTAAAGAAAATGGAACTAACGTTGTTATATATATGAAAATGGAGGTTGTTGTGTGTTTATAAAAAGATATGAAGAGATTTATTTCTTTGTTCATGCTTGACCTTCAAATTTTTTTATTTTATTTATTTATTTTAAATCTATTTCTCTTAGTATATTGTATAGATATCTCTCTTGTTTTAGTTTGCAATATAAATAAATAAATTTGTTTGGTTCTGATTATTTTGTTAGACAAACGGAAGAGGAATTATGATTAGGCCTGAGGTGTGTGACATTTTAAAACAAAAAAGTTTTGTATTTTTCCTTTTTCGATAATCCTATAAGAGTATGTTCTGCAATTTAACTAATATTTATTTTTATAGTTTGACAAATATTTCAAAGTTAAAATGGGAGCTTTACAAAGTTCTTCAAAAAGTAAATCACATACCAAAAATTCTTGTCATCGTTCATGCATCGCATACAACACAGCCTGTGTTTTTACCAAAAAAAAAAACACAGTCTGTGCTTACACAAGCCAATATTCATTAACCTTGTCTACTTAAAAATCTTGTCCTTTTATTAACGTTTGAACAAACGCTCCTCACCAGATCGAGGATCGACGTCTTTAATCCAACGGCTAGAAAGCTTCTTCAAATCACCACCACCACTGGCTTCAACGTGTGTGATATCTAACCCTCTCCCAACAAGTAAAAACACCAATCTCACGACAGGTGTGCCTCGTCTCAAAACACTGTGCCATTTTAATCTGGGGTTACATATCTTTGTGGCGCTTTTGCACACTCATCCATTTTGCTCGTGCTCGCAGCGTTTCAAGTCTTCCACCATGAAGTCAGAGTATTATCATCATCATCCCATGCATGTATAACAACAATACGTAGAAAACAAACATAGCCACATTTATATTTTCATATAGCCACATTTATATTTTCATATCGCAAAACCTTTTTCTATGTTTTGCGACAGTATTAACTAAAACAACAAGGCAATAAAAGAAACTAGATAATATTCGATATCCAAAGTACAACTCATATACCAACATCCTTTGAGTCACATTATTAAATATTAAATACACATAAAACAAATACGAAAAATAGTTCTCGAAATTTGGACCCTTAAACAAACCTCATATTACAAGCAACGAAAAACAGATTCGGAATCAAACTTTATCAGAAGCATTCGATGCTAAAACCTTCGTTGTCTTTAGGAAGTTCATTCAATTTGGCCACCCTTGATTCTGCCTCTAACTCCATCTTGGCTGCCCCCAACGTCTGGTTTAACATAAACTATTGGATTCCTGCCGGTGTTCCTCACCCTCACTTGAGCTACGACCTATCAGTTCTAGCTCAGGTACAATAACAAGCTGTTGCATTTTAGATATTTATAATATAATTAATTTGACATATATAACATCTTTGCTGTAAATCAATCGTAGGAGGAAAAAGGAATTTGGCATGAGCTTATGGTGAGCGAGTTTGGTGAAAAGAGACGTCATGGATCTTTATCAGTGAACTTGGATTTAACTAATCCAAAAGAAGTGAAGATATTGAAGGAAGAATTGCTTATGTGGTCCACTGAAGAAATGAAAGATCTTGAGATCTTGTTTAAGGTACTGTAACATTTATATCTCCAGCTTCGAAATTCTAGCTAATTAATTTTGGTTGAAGTTTGAGGACTTTGCAAAGTTAGGAAATGGAAATGCAAAGTCCTCAAACTTCAACCAAAATTAAGTAGCTAGAGTTTTGAAGCTGGAGATATAAATGGTAAAGTACCTTAAACAAGATCTCAAGATCTTTCATTTCTTCAGTGGACCAAATAATCAATACTTCCTTCAATATCTTCACTTCTTTCGGATTAATTAAATCCATACTCACTGATAAAGATCCATGACGTCTCTTTTCACCAAACTCGCTCACCATAAGCTCATGCCAAATTCCGTTTTCCTCCTAAGATTGATTTACAGCCAAGATGTTATATATGTGAAATTGATTATATTATAAATATCAATGCAATAGCTTGTTATTGTACCTGAGTGAGAATTGATATGTCGTAGCTCAAGTGAGGGTGAGGAACACCGGTAGGAACCCAATAGTTTCTGTTAAACCGGACGTTGGGGGCAGCCAAGATGAAGTTAGAGGCAGAATCATGGGTGGCCAAGTTGAATGAACTACCTAAAGGCAACAAAGGTTTTAGCATCGAATGCTTCTGATAAAGTTTGATTCCGAATCTGTTTTTCGTTGCTTGTAATAAACCATTTAGTCCCTTTTTTCCTAATTAATAGGAGGTTTTTTTAAGGGTCTAAATTTCGAGAACTATTTTTCGTATTTGTTTTATGTGTGTTTAATATTTGATAATGTGACTCAAAGGATGTTGGTATCTAAGTTGTACTTTGGATATCAATTATTATCTAGTTTCTTTTATTGCCTTGTTGTTTTAGTTAACGCTGTCGCAAAAGGGATCACGATGCATTAGCATAAGAAAGTCAGAATATTGTGTAAATGAACGACATCAAATTAGTTCAATGAAACGTCTGTGTTAAGTAGAAAAAGGTTTTGCTATATGAAAATATAAATGTGGCTATGTTTGTTTTATACGTATTGTTGTTATACATGCATGGGATGATAATGATAATACTCTGACTTCATGGTGGAAGACTTGAAACGCTGCAAGCACGAGCAAAATGGATGAGTGTGCAAAAGCGCCACGAAGATATGTAACCCCGGATTAAAATGGCACGGTATTTTGAGACGAGGCACACATGTCGTGAGATCGGTGTTTTTACTTGTTGGGACAAGATCACACACGTTGAAGCCAGTGGTGGTTGTGATTTGAAGAAGTTTTCTAGCCGTTTGATTAAAGAGGTCGATCCTCGATCTGGAGCGTTTGTTCAAGCGTTAATAAAAGGACAAGATTTTTAAGTAGACAAGGTTAATGAATATTGGCTTGTGTAAGCACAGACTGTGTTTTTTTTTTTGGTAAAAACACAGGCTGTGTTGTATATGATGCATGAACAAGACTAGTATTTTTGTTCTGTGATTTACTTTTGAAGAACTTTTTAACGTTCCCATTTTAACTTTGAAATATCTGTCAAACTATAAAAATAATTATTAGTTAAATTGCAAAACATACTCTTATAGGATTATCCCAAAAAGGAAAAATACAGAACTTGTACGTTTTAAAATGTCACACACCTCAGGCCTAATCATAATTCCTTTTCCGTTTGTCTAACAAAATAATCAGAACCAAATAATTTTTTTTTATATTGCACATTAAAACAAGAGAGATATCTATACAATGTACTAAAGAAATGGATTTAAAGTAGATAAAAAAAATAAAAAAAATTGAAGGTCAAGCAGGAACAAAGAAATAAATCCCTTCATATCTTTTTATAAACACACAACAACCTCCATTTTCATATATATAACAACGTTAGTTCCATTCTCTTTACTCTCCCTTTGGATTCTCTCCTTCTCTTCGACCCAACAAGGATGGAGGCAAACTCATCACCTCCTGCAAGAGACGAGATTTTCACATATCCGATGGATAAGCCTGATCTTACCTTAGACATGAGAAAGATCCCGAAAACCACCCCCGCTTCTGTTCATGCGGCTGATTCAATGATCAAGGTCAACTCTCTTCGCTATGACTTTGTGGTGGGGATGGAAATGGAGGTGTATTAAGGTCTTTGATGGCACATGAAAGTATAGGGACAAAGTTAAAATTGTCAAGGACAAGGAAACAGAGGTGACGTTAGCGCAAGAAAAGGAGGGGCTTAAGAGGACCGTGAACACAGAGCGAGTAGAGAGACTAATACGAGGGACATATCCAGACCAAGGTTGGGTGAAGCTCAACACGGACGACACATCAAGAGGAAATCCTGTCATAGCGGCTTCAGGAGGAGTGATTCGTAATGCAAGTAGGTTGTGGTGTAGAAGCTTTGCGCTAAACATTGGAACATGCACAAGTCCATTGGCGGAGCTATGGGGTGTATATTATGGTTTGTTGATTGCGTGGGAGAGTAAGGCTCATAGAGTAGAAGTCGAGGTGGATTCAGAGATGGTGGTTGGTTTTCTTAAGACAGGGATCAATGAGGTGCATCTGCTATCGTTCGTGATGTATTTGTGCCATGGCTTTATATCAAGGGGCTGGAAATTCGTATTTTTTCATGTGTATAGGGAAACTAATCACTTGTGGACGGATTAGCTAACTATGTGTTTTCTTAGTCATTGGGTTTTCACTCTTTTAATTATGTTCCAGATATTCTTAATTCTTTTTTTAGAAGACTTTGTTGGGGTTTCAACCTCACGTCGAGTATGGTTGTAAGTGCTTATTATTTGAATAAATTAGGGGATTTCACCCTCTCCTTCGACCAATTAAAAAAAAGTCCACGTGAAGTTTTGAAATATTCAAATGGGTTTTAGAAAAAGAAATATAGTGAACTTGTTTGGCTCTATTGTTGTTTCATATTTACAATTGGCTTTGGTATTTTTCAAATGTGTATCATTCAAGTTACCAATAAGATTTTTAATATAGATAACATAAATGTAAATCCTAAACATACATTTTTATTTTGTTTTATTTTGAAGAAATAATTTATGACAGAAAAATATTACAATTATGATTTATGATGAAAGTGTGATATATTGTGTAGATGAAAATTTTTTAATTATGGAAAATATCTTACGTTTTGATAAAATAAAAGATAAAAAAGAAAAAATTACCGGCTGAGAAAACTCTGCACGGCCACCAACAATGGCGATTTGGTGCTAATCGGTGACATAACGCGGCCATCTGCGTTCCGTCCACTATTCACGTGAGAATCAGAATAAGAAATTTGAATTACCACTGGAGAGTGTTAGCTCTCTATTCTTCTAGCCCCTCTCCTTGATGTCTTTGACTTCTTCCCCATCTTTGTCTCTCTCTTTCTCGGCGGCGTATCATAATATATATAAAAAAGATATGGAGAAGAAAAAAACTAGGGTTATAAAATGTAATGGGCCTTAAATATTTTACATTGCTCTGATGGTCCATATAGGTCCATAATCATTAGACAATTTTCTATTAATGATTTTTTATTTTTATTATATTTACTAGTGAATGAAACCTCCGCAAGCGAAGTTGTTTGAATTTTCCTTTGTAGTTTTTTTTGTATTTGTTGATTTGAATTATGATGATTTTGTGTTAAATTTCATTGGTTATGTTTTGAGTTAATCCAACCCACACTAAAAAAAATACATTATGTCTTTTTTATTATTGAGATGTTAACTCTAATACTTAAATTTGGCTTTCTATTTCTAAAATTTTAACTTATTTTAATATTTTGCTTGTTTAGTTCCATTAAACAAAAAGTTAGCATTTGACTCGGAAAGAATTACTAAATATGGTGTAGAATCATATTTTTATTTGTAATACGATAAAATACAGATATTTTTATGTGAATGGGGTTTGAGCATAATGTCAATTGATTCTTTTATACAATTTAAATTAAAATTTTACTTTAAAACAGACGTGTTATAATCTTTAAAATTTTATAGGTCTTGCTTATAATTTTCATTAGCTTTCTACTATCTTAAGTAATTTATATTCTTTATTTTATAGCTCGTAAACACATTACAATGTTTTTCAAAAGAAAATTCCACTATACAAATTTTGATTTATCAGGTAACTGTATACTATTTCAAGTTAAATATATCATTACTTCTCGGGCTCTTCGTTTTATTTTTTTTTTATTGTTTTCCGTCTAATTGTTATGCAAGAAACAAAAAGTCCAAAAATAAGGCTAAGTCTACGATTTGGATAGGATATGCTACCAAGCTGAATCAAGTACGTACAAGCAAACAAATAATAACCAAAGTGTTTGAAAAATGCCAAAATAGTATTCTATCGAGCCTCAGGGCCTTCATTGTCCAAAGATGTTTACTCAATATTGTTACTGATTATCTCACGACGCATTGACGACTGATCCATCAACATTGAGGTTCTTTCAACACAGTCTCATAAATTGAGAGATATACTAAGTTACATGTGAACTCACATATATTGCGGTGTCTTTCTGTTCTTCAGTAAATTAAATCGTGATCCACCTGCAAGAATCAAACATTAGGGTTAGAAACTTGCAAAAGTGGTCGAGCTACAGTTTAAAATATGGATGATGATTTTTGTTCTCTTGAGTTTGCGTCTGTTTTCCGGTGTAATACAAAACAGAGAAAAAGAATGAATTCAACTGCTGAATATGTAATACAAAAAGAAATCGAATAGATATGTATATCTAATGATTTATCTCTGTTTTATAACTAATGGTTTTTGTTTTATGTCGATTTATATTTAATCATGTGTACTATGCAAGCACCCAATGGAGACACGAAGCCATTTGTTCTTCTAGCTTCTCAGCAGAGATATGGCATTCCTTAACGAAGGGGCTTCTTCAACGAAGATACTCTGCAGACTGGAACACCATCATCACAATCATATTCGACACAGCCATGCCTTAAGTCGTTTCTTATTAGATAAGTATTTCAGGCAACAATACATAACCTCTAAGTCAACTTTTTTTTTTTTTTTTTTCCATAGATTACACTCTAATAATCGGTATTAGAGTTATAATCTTCTTGTTCAATCTTCATAAGACATTAGTTAATAAGATAATAAAATGTTGTGGGTTGTTTATGATATTGTATACTTCAACAATAGTTTATGTGTTACATTTTCTGTCTACTGCTTATTTTATTGCGTGTGTTATGTTAATGCAAGTTCTTGGTCATGTTTGGACTTGCTCCACTGAGTTGTTGAACTTGTTATCTTTTCAAATATTTTGTAAAACAAATAATTTCTTTTACAATTTTATATATTTGCAGAGAGCAAGCACGAAGCAATGAAGTTTCTGTGAATAAAGTTTATATAAAAGACGTTGATGTGTAATGAAGTCATGCGATCGAGGTAGCGGAAGATCTTGTGAACCATGACCAGGTAATGTCTTTTACAATTTGTGTACTTAGTTATAGCTACAATTGTATAAAGGGAAATGGTTCTGTAAGGGAAATAATTTTCCTTACAATCTAGGTTTATGCATCAAATAAAATTCAAACTTACGCAATATTGACTTCCAAATCCGAGCATAGAAAATACGTAATCAAGAGAGCAGGAAAGATAGTGGATTGGTCGAATAGGAATTCATACATTAAAGTCAGTCAGATAAAACATATGGGGTAAAACATACATGTAAGGTAAAACATTCAACCAAGCATAATTGATTATAACCATTTAAATTTCCTTTATCCTTGCATTAGTGAAAAAGAAAGCCTAAAAATAGAAAAGAAAAAGCCTACAAGAAGAACACATCGCTTTAAAAAGTGAAGCCAAGAAGGAAAGGATGGCAAATATATCAACACCCGATCCATCAAGTAGTGGAGAAACAAGCGGGAAATTCGCCATTAATGGACGAATACGATGAATCATAACTCTCCAACAATGTCGTGTTATGTTTCACGTCTTGATAATGGTGACAATGGTTCTCTTCAAGTGTTGAAGCTAAATCACCAAACCGAAGTGTGCCACAGTGACTAAGATGATCTTCACTGGAACCACACATGTTCTTCATTTCCTCATTTCCTTCAAGCCCTTTCTCCTTATAGTCCTGTGGTAGGCTTACAAGGGCAGGACACTGCTCTTGGGCCAACACCGCACTGAGGTCGATATGGCTTGTGTATTCTCCCAAGAAGGTCGAATCTGTTGACGTGTTTAGGAGAAACGGTGGGATTTCATTAGACGAGATGAGCATGGGAAACTGAGTTTGTGTTTCTTGTGTGGCAAGAAAGAGATTTGTGAGGTGTTGTTGGTCTAAATATGAAAGCGGATTGAAAACGTTGGTGGATTTATCGTAGGAAGTGTAATCCAAGTAAGAGAAGGGAGTTATAGTGGCAACAGGAGGAGTTGTGCTGTCACTAGTTTTGGGAGTGTTCATATTCTCATGGTGAAACTGGAAGTGAGAGCTAGTATTGAGGGTTTTTTCTGAAGTGAAGTGGGATGCGTTTGATGGCTTTTGGTCGATCATTGTATCGATGCTTTTCTCTGGTGGTAACGAGGAAATAAAGGAGTGAGAGAGAGCTCTTAGGGTCGTCGTGTTTGTCTTTTTGAAGATTCTGCATATAGCCCATGAATCCTGCATCCATATCAATTAAATTTATATTAAAAAATAATCTTCAACAAAATAAGAAACTAACTATTTTCAATTAAATGAGAGTTGTATAATCTATAGTATTAACTAACTATATTAAGTTGTATAATCTAAAACGAAATAAGAGACTAACTATTCAAACATAAATATTTGCGGTTAGTGTAATAATTCATTTCATAGTTATAAGAAGATTATTTTAAATATTCACAAAAATGGAAGATTATTTTAAATTTATGTTTCTCGTTTGGGTTAGTAATGTTAAGAAAATACTTGATAAAAACTCCCATCGTTATTTTAAAATATAAACGTACGAGACAAGTTAATCATAGACATTAGACAGGGAAAACACAATATTTAATGAGGCCCTTGAATATATATATATATATACATACATCTCTTGTATTTGTCAATTGTGTCTTTTAAAACAAAAACTTGAAACCATTATTTTTGCTTTCTTAATGTTATAGATTAGAGTTATTAAACCAAATACAAATGGGTTTAAAAACTTAATTATCCTCAGAAACTTCTAACACAAATCTTGCGGCCTTATTAACTAGTAATAGCCTGAGTAGTGCGTCCGTTTCGAGTTTCGACCCTATATTCTTAAAAATAAAGTAAATCTCTAGACAGATCATTGAGTTAATGTGAGCTTACGTTGGGAGGGACAGGAGAATCAAAGAACCTCTTTGAAGAAAGAGATGGTTCGGAGAGAGAAGGCAAACGAAACTCATGCATCATCCAATCAGTCTTAACTCCTTTCGCAGCTCTTCCTTTGTAGAAAACTAATGACTTCTTTAAACCTATACATTTATTTCCTTCAGACGCGTATATAGGCCGGTCCGTTCCCGTGGCTTTCCAAAAACCGGCTCCAGTAACTCGGTTAGGCCTCGAGCTGTTCCTGTACTTCCTGTCCCTTGGACAATAGAAGTACCATTCTTTTTCACCCGTCATCGCAAACTCTACAATATTAAACAACAACAAAAAAACACAGAGATATGTTTAGAGTTCATTTTCTTATATAAACAAAAATAATATAACGTATACAAGTATGTAAGTGTGATATACTTGGAAGATCCCAGGGGTCGTATTTGTAGATATCGAGTTGTCTTATGAGCTCAATGGAGAGAGGGTTGTGTTGAACCTTCCTCTTCAAATAGAAGCTAACGAGCTCTTCGTCGGTTGGATGAAACCTAAACCCGGGCAACAATATATCCTCCATCTTCTGATCCTCGTCGTCATTTCTCTCTCCCATCCTCTAAAACGTCGTTGAAAACCAAAAGAGTTAAAGAGAGAAACCCTAAGTGGAACAAGAGTGAGTTTGGAAGAGAAGTGAAGTGAAGTGATTTAGCTTAAGTTGAAATCAATATATGCTTCCTTGCAAGGGGTCTGAACCCGAAGGACCAGCCGCCATTTCAGCTGAGATTTTTTTGTTTTAAATTTCATTTCTCTTTTATAATTAGTGTCCCAAGAAAGTTTGTTTGAAGCCTTCTTTGGTTTAGTTAATACTGTAGTTTTAAATGGAGCTGAAGGAAAAAGGTTATAAACACGAGGACAAGCGCAAGAAATATAAAATTAAAAGCGTATTATACAATATATACACGCGTGTCTTCCGTATATCAACATATTATGTACATATATCCATGTATTTATCGATACGTACGAACGAAGCAATGTCATACTCCTAACTTCAAAAATCAGTGTCTTGTGCGCATATACACACACGTGTATCTTGTAACATAGACACATGGACGTGCATGAAGTCTACGTATGTCGTTGCCTCGTACGTATACATGTTTGTGTGAGTTTGATTTATGTATTTCGTTAGTTTATAATATGATGTTTTGAGTGATTTCGCAGAGATTTCAAGTTATATAAATAGTTTTATTATTTAATTTAGAGGTACGTTCGACCAATACCAATTCAACATTATATGATAAAATGTTGCATACTATATGTACGAAGACACGAAGTTAATTAAAGACCAACTAATTACAACAGCTTTAATATTGTCGCTTTGCTTTGAAGTCTCTTAATTAATAAAGGAAACAAGGGCCGATCGAGGCCAGCTGCCACTACAAAAGATTCGAAATTAAAGTCAGTCCTCTACTCATAAAAATATTACTAATCAACTGCCTTCAGGTTTCTAATTAAGATTAAACTACAAAGTTTGAAACGGATCCTCAGAATCTGAGAGTTTCTATTCCATTCCTCTTCACAGTTTCTATTCCCACTGACCAATGTCAGAAAACTACAAATTTCAGTCTTGAGTTGAACTTAAAATTAGAAAGCTAAATGGATTTTAGTGGCCAATCAGGGCAATGCCGTTAGTGTATTATACCATTTTACCCCTTCGTTTTATCTGACTAATGACGAAATGGATCTTGTTCGCTTTGACCTTTGTGGTAACTTTCGGATATTTCAATGAACAACTCTCATCAACTTTGACTCATATTGGCCTCTTGAGGTAAGACTTTATATTGAAGCAGTTCGGCTTTTACGTATAAGTTATTTATTTTAATCCATTTATTCTTATTAAAAAGTTATGGTTCAGAAAGTAATAATAACTCTTTCTAACTTCAGAAGTTCAAACTTCATGATATATTAAGATATTTTATGATATAATCGTGAGAGTAATTAGCTGGGTCCAGAGCAGAATCCAAGTAAAAGTATATATCAAGGACTAACAAACTAAGAACGCTGTCAAATTAAAACTATATAGTTGTGGGTCTAAATAGTTGTGGTCTATTTGTAAAAACAATCTGATGTAAATCTGTTTTCGTAGGCGATATACACTCTTTTTATTTCATTTAAGGCAAAATGATGTTAGACCCACAAAAAGTCGGTTGAATGAGTTATTCAAAAGTTATCCTCAATTCTATAAGATTATCGGTTGGTAAACTAACGTATCTTCTAATCATCAGACAGAAGAAAAAACTAATAGCTAGATACTGTATTGCTTTGTTTTCTTTGTTTATAATGAAATTTATAAATAAAAAATTATATACACTATTAAAAAGAATGAGATCAAACAGAAAAATTAAGCAAGACAATGGAAGCTTAGCGAATATCTTTTGTAATCATCCAACGCTGTTGAAGACCACTAAGTTTACTTGGTTCCATGTAAAGCTGAATTCGTTTAGACGTTACAATTTGTGTGGTTAAAGTAAGCACACGCTATAAACGTACGTGTAAATCAATTTAGTGCTGCCTTGACATCAATTCTTCTTCAAGAAAAGATACATATATCTCCAAAGTTCGATGTAACATTTAAATTCGAAAATAGGTTCTGAAGTAAAACAGAAGGTGAAAATAGGTTACTTAAATAAATTATTCACATTTACAAAAGGGGTGCGTGTAGCATTTAATATAAGCCAAAAGTCAAATTTACTCGAATTTCTTGTCATTTTTGTGGGTTTTTTAAATACCGGATACCAAAGTAGTTTAGAATTTCTCAACGCTTTCTTGCTTTTAGTAAAACTCAATCGAGTTAAATTTTAAAATATTTATCCAAGAAGGCAAGAACCTGTTTTCTTTAATCATTTTTTGTATGCATGCATGTACAAGTACCGTCAAATTCATAAATGAACTATTAC
Source organism: Microthlaspi erraticum (assembly GCA_902728155.2). NCBI lineage: Eukaryota > Viridiplantae > Streptophyta > Magnoliopsida > Brassicales > Brassicaceae > Microthlaspi > Microthlaspi erraticum. Next base: position 22,749 of record CACVBM020001157.1, read on the forward strand.
TACACCGTCAGTCATACTATAGTAGTGTATTGGTTTCCGAAAGTCTAGCAATAATTATGACTAGCTGCTAAGTGACAAGGCAAATGGAATTACTATGAAATTGATGGTGATTACCTCTATGGCTCTATACAAGACTTATAAATATCACTATCAATCAAATGGCAGTCAGTAAATTCTACTAAGTAAACATATTTGGATTGATAAGAAAAATAGATAAACATGTCTGATTAACTTAGTTTGAATGCAATAAGGAAAAGTATTACTGCATGAAAAAACCATACTAAGAGAATTAGGTTTACACGAAAGAAAACGACTTTGATTAAGTGAAATAACTGTTTATTTTGCTGTTTTACATGTTATAGATATCGGAGATATAATGCATGTTTCGTTAAATAGAGTTACTTATATTTTTTAAACGATATGCTAACTCTTATTTTCTTATTTTCTTGTTTTCTTTTGCATTAATTGTAGAATAGTAACCTTAGTTGCTCTTAGTTTTCTCCCATGTTTTTGTAGGTCAACAACCAACCAAAACTTCTTCAGTAGTGTACTACTCCGAGAGGCTTGACTCGATTGTTTTCCATATAACCTACATGGCTACATCCAAAAATTCGAACATCATACTGAATTCAGCATCACGATCATTTAGGAACGTAAGAGGCATTCCTAACGCTATGGTTTTAATAGCGAGAAAAAACAAATATGCTAGATAGTATTTAAAATTCAAGTTGGAAAGATAAACTTCATATATCTAAAATATGCAGAGACGTTCGTGCTATCGAATTTTGAGCAGTAGGTGAAAACTGAAAAGTGAAAACTATAGTCGTATTATATCATTAGTTGGTGTTTTTAATGATATATTAATTCCTTAAACTGTTACATTATTTTGTCATCTTTATAGGTCATAACGCGCGAAAACGAGTTCATCAAACATATCTAAGGCATACAAAATTACTTATAGGAGCTGCCTAGAATTTGTTTTGACGTCATTAAACTAGGGCATCAACAAGCCAGTTGACGAAAAAAACATTAAAAAAATGAACATGTGGAAAACTGGAAAAATAGAATGTAGCTTGATGGTCCTGCTTCACCTGAGTTTAAACTTTGGTATCGACTCCAAAATCAGATCGCACTATAGGCAAAAGTCTAAGGCATAGCTAGGGGGATACGTTAAACCCAATGAAATTCCAAAAAGCCAAGTTTCCTCGGTTTATACCCATTTTGTCTTTCTTCTAGTTTTGACTCTTTTGAGTTTTTACTTCCCGAGCGTGTGCACTTGATGTTAGAGCTCCATTTTTTTTTTTTCATTTTATATAAGAAAATGCATAGTTGATTATTTATTCACAATACGTAATAAATATGAGAAAAAAGTTATTAGTCAAAACTTCAAAGTCTTCAAGCCCAAGCATCCATACCTCTGTCTTCGTGAACATAATTAACCCTCTTCACCACAGTTAATTATGTCCCTCGCCTTCGAGCTATATCTTTTTAATCTTTGACCAAACTTGTTTCCCTTGTTACTTAATTGCTGTGTTAATCATATTTAGCAGTTCAATAACTGTGTTCAGATAATAATAATATGATCCTAGACTAAGAAGATAAAAAGAATTGTGTAGAAAAAGGAAAAAGAATCATACTAACCGGTACCTAGCTCGTATGTTAATGTTAGAAACATATTTTAATGTATGTATAATAAAGAGACAATTAAATTCAGAGTCTCACATGTCATCTATCCATTTTTTTAACAAGAATTTTTTGATTAAAGAAGACAAAAATATATCCAATGCTTTTTTGGTATTCAATACTAATAACTTACTAGCAAGGACTCTTTTGAAAGGGAGGCTGGGTCGTAAATAGAAAGCGTAACAAAAGAAGCCTAAACCATGACTTAAAAAGAAGTCTAATCACAAGTCGTCAAGAATTATAAATACTTCTTCTAAAATTTCTGCAGCAACACAACCATATCATATAGGAAACCAACTCTTCAAGCTCTTTCCGGTTGCTCTGCAACTTCAGAAAAGGGTCCTCTTGATCCCTGTAAAATAGTAAAATGTTCACGAGACAATTAAGTAATTAACAACTTGACTGTCCCTGACACTAGCTAACATAAATGAAAAATAAGTAAAGACAAGCAACTTCAAGTTGAGTAGCCGTGTGTTCCTCCACAAAGGTGACATCGATTCAAATATTTTTTCATTGATACAATCATTAGGATAGTACCTCAGCTCCATTGTATTTGTATCCCTTCATCAGAGCAAATTAAACATTAAAAAAAAATAAAAAAATCTGTAATCCTATACTTTTAGACAACACCTACACTATGTAAGCGGAAGAAAACTACAATATAAGACCATAGCAGAAATGAATATTTAATATCCTCAAACTGGCCAACAACTCTTAACAAGAAAATAAACTTTAGAGACAGAGGCTGTTGACACCAAAAAAAAAAAAAAAAAAAAAAAAAAGGACAAGAAAATAAACTAATCAATAGGCTAAGTCCAGCGGCTAGTAACAGATAACTATCTCGTAATAAACCACGTTAAAGGCCCTCGCAAAAATGCCACATTCTCGTAATAAACACTAATCATCTTTCAACGTAGACATTTTTTCCCTACATTAAAGGCCCTAGCAAAAATGTCTACGTTGAAGGGCTTCAAATGCTTCAACAAGTACAACTGACCATAATATAATTAGAGACCACCAAAAGGGCAAAACAGTGACATTGTCGAGTGAATTTCTCAAGGAGTAGTTACAAGAAGCACATCGAGAAGACGTACCTTCCGTAGACTCCATCCCTTTGTTTTGTCCTCAGAAGCATTCGGAGTTCCATTATCACGGCCGGAAGTGTTGGGCTTTCGACAACTCCGAGCCTCCGAGGTCTCCAAACTCAAGGATTCTTTTTCCGGTCTGATATATACCGATCCGCGGTTCTGTCAATTATCTGGTTCTTTTCTGTCTTTATTTAGACTGGGACACAGCGAACCGGCCATTTTATCCGGTTTAGTTTTTGTTTGTTTTCCTTAGTTTTTTCTTCTTTTTTCAAAATTCCCAAATCTGCTGACTAGAACTTGAGTTGACAATTTTAAAAGGGTTACTAATTTTAGGGGAAAAAAGATTCTTCTAGTGCCGACAAAAAACAAAGTAACTGAGTTAGTACTACTTTTATTTCTTGTTTAATGATGTGGAGTGCGTTAGTCATCATTATATTGTAATAATTATTAGTGTTAAACACGACGGGTTCCGATGTTTATTGATATCCATGGCAAATGAAATGCTTACAGAAAGAGCAAGATGTGTATCTCAGTTAATCCAAAAAAAATAAAGATATGTGTACAAATTAACTATTGTATCCCAAGATGTTTGTTTATATGTGTAGTGCTGTGTTGTATGGATACGGAAACGGAAACGTGGAAGTGAAACGTTTCGGAAACGGAAAACGTCTTTTTTGAAAAATATAAGGATGAAAACGCGTTGGAAACGTACTCAATATATATATTAAATATGTACTTATATCATGTCCACATCGTGTAGTCTAGTGGTTTGAAGCGTTATTAAAACTAAACAGGTCATGGGTTCGAGTAGGCTCCTGCGCGTTTTAACCTTTCTTTATTTTTGTAAATGAATATTGAAATTACGAGAATACCCTCGTCTTCAACCTCTTCCTCTGCGATTTTTAACCTAATTTCTGCCGTTTCTAACATCATGCTCTTCGATTTTATCATTCGATTTTATCATTGTTTGCTTCTAAATCTAATGGGTTTCTATCGAAATATGTCAGATCTATTGTATAACATCAGATTTGGAATCAAAACTTATAAGAAAACGAGTTTTTCTTAATAATCAATTAGTTGAGAAAATTGATTGAAATGGCCGCAACAGAAATTATTATCTAACATTCTAATTCCATTTCGAATAGAGGTTTCTGTCGCGTTTCCGTTTTAGAATCGATCGTTTCCACCACGTTTCCAAATACAAGATTTCAAGAAACGCGTTTCCAGGCGTTTCCGTCGCGTTTCCGCAGCGTTTCCGTTTCTGAAACGTTTCGAAACGTGAAACGCTCAATCATTAGCGTTTCCGTGCAACGTAGGTGTAGTGTAGTCAACACAAATGTTACTCAAGTTACTTAACATTTTTACCAAAAAAAAAAAATGTTACTCAAGTTCCACAGATTCATAGATTCTTTACAAATGTTACTTAATTCATAGATTCTTTTTATGAATCTATTGTAGGATATGAATGACTACTAAAGCAAACATAATAGTAACATGCCATGTCTAGCGACTAACAACACTGATGTAAACTTTTGGTTTATATCGCATAACAGATTTGAATTGAACATAACTAATCTAGATTTGCTTATTTTATTCTCAAACCTATACTTGCGATATGCAACTCCCCGACATCAATGCCTTATGGAATTCTGATCGTCTCTTCAAAACCTCTGATCAAGTCATAATCTTTGGTAAATCACTTACAATACTAATAAACATAATCCATTCTTAAGAAACGAGCTTTTGATGAATCGGTATGTTTCTTACAACTTTACAAGGGGACTGAAGTATGGGTGGTGACCTACACTGCCTTTTAATCTTTCTTATCAGCATTTTTAATTTCAAGATCCCAAATTTTTTGGGTTTGAATAATGGGGATGGGGTCTCGTCAAAATTTGGAATACTCAACCACCAATCCACAATAACTTTAATTCTTTAAGTCGGTGGTGTACTCGCAAGAAGATATAGTGGTCTAACTAACTTGAAGACTTTTTCCACTAGGAGTCAAACATAAATACTTATTATTGAATAGAAGCAACGTAACCCAATACATAAATGTCTTTTTTTGTCGGCAAAATGTCCTATTCAATACATTTAGAGCATGTCCATCAAGGGTTTCTCACCATAGTCTCTCACAAAAAAAGAGGCAAAATATATATAATTGTGTAATGTAAATATATATGGGTATGTAAATAGTTGAGAGATTCAACCAAAATATGCCAAATGAGAGACTTTTGGCATATTTACATACCCATAGTCTCTCAACTATTTACATACCCATATATACTTACATTACACAATTGTATATATTTTGCCTTTTTTTTTGTGAGAGACTATGGGTAACATACCCTTGATTTACATACCCATATATACCATATATACTTACATTACACCATCACATCTTTTTTGGATTCTAATAAATAACTTATACAATTATAGTTCGTATTCTAATTGCTCGTGCAAATTTTTCGACGTTGGCATTTTACGCATATAAGTCTTCCGAAATAGTAAAAAATTGACTGTGAGGGAATAGATAAACTTGCAACGTGAAAACAGCCATGGTATTGGTAGTTTAGAGCATCAAAATGTGTACGTCGGAAAATTTTCGATGCTCAAGTCATAAACATGCTCGAAGAAAATAAAAGATATGACATGGACATTAGAGAGAAAGCTTGCTCTTAGAACTATGGTGTTTCTTAAATTTTTAGTGGGAATTATTTCTCCAAAATCTTTGAACGAAAGCTTTTGGAGTATCATTTACATGGTGTTTCAGGTGATATTTATTAAAAAGATTACTACAATATGGTTACGCATATATCGGGTATCCAAATAAAATAATGCTAAGATCATCTACCTATCACCCTTTCACAGTAAGTACCACGTGTATAATATGTGTGGCACACAATAAATCTTATTAGGGACACTAACTTAGTATACACTAGGATTATAGATGCAATGATGTAAAAAAAAAGATAGATGTAACGATGTCGTAACTCGTAAGAACCTTTTCTTCGGGATGCTTGCATGATTAATCCTCTTATCACATCTTTCTCTATGCGCGCGAGGTGTGTTATATTTAAGTGATAATTGACAGATGTAGCAGATCACTCTTTCCGTCACATCATTTTTGAATCAAGGTATAAAGCTATCTCTCCCGGTGAGTCACCTACATTCTATCTCTGGATCTACAGGTCCATCTCAGCCCGTGGGTCTTATCCCTATCTATCTGGGAAGAAGCGGCGTTCTGTCGTCTGATTCACCACGGTGAGTAGCCTGAACAGACACACAGAGACAAAGAGAGAATACAAATATTAATCGACTTAATAGTTGGGACAAGTACAAGAACTGGCTTCACAAATTTGTTCTTTACCTCTGCATTGGCTCCTGCGGCCATGTTGATGAACGAGTCATTAGCCCTGAAGGAAACAACAGAGAAGGGAAACAAGTTAAATGGTGTAAAAACTACACATGTATCTATTAGATGACTTTCCGCTTGTTAAAAATGTCTGAACAAGATTTGATAAACAGAGTAATTGGTAAAGGAGTATGTATATTGACACTAACCTGTGAGTATCTTTTGCACTGCCTAATTCTACATTCCCGTTCTGTTGTGGCTCGTCTTTCACTTTGGCAAGTGGTGAAAAGAACTAAAGCATAAATGAGACATAAATCAATTCGACAGAAAATATTTTGTGTTAGAGTTAAACTGATTCACCAAGGAAACGGTTCGTATGGGTTTACCTGGTGCATTGAAATGAAAACGATAGAAATTCCAAGAAGAAAGTTCATGGTTATAACATGTCCAAAGAGTGCTGCAGATGCTATGCCGGTGAATATTGTTGCAACTGTGGATGAATATTTCTTCAAGATTGTATCTGAAAAGCATCAAAGATATGTTAGAACAATCTTCGCTCTAAGAACATATACCCTTGAGTATTAATAACAAAATCCACAATCTCCAGATTAATAGTCTAACAAAGCTTTTTCTCAGTATTACCTGCATATTTGAAGAAAAAGGAGGATAGAATCCCTTGTGCTGCGTTGTTCAGGATCAGAAACATGGTAGCCCTAGAGTGTCCTTGTAGGATGTCAAAGCTGCCAGGACCTGTCAATACCATCATAAATTTCTCAGCAATGCATCGTAAGAGTTTTCAGGATCATCTAACAAGATTAAAGAGGTTATTATGGTGCTTAAGAAGTATTATTTTCTTCCATGCCACTTTTAAAATAAAATGCACATACCTTTATATATAACAGTTCCTAGTATCCCAAGAAAGTTGAATATCGCACCATAGCCATAGAGAAATAAATTCTGCAACAGAGAAAAAATGTCCACTCAAACAACAAATACGAAAAAAGGACAGAAGAAGAAGAAGAAGACAACACAATCACTAGAACCAATCACCAGAAGCTTCCATGTTACTACAAGCATGTCATTGCTTGATGCAAGATGAAAAAAAAAATGCATCAGGAGTTCAGGACTATCTAACCTGAAGATAAATGCTTGTGTCATACTGACTCTTCAGAGCATACTCATTGAAGACAGATGCCATCGACGGGACAGTAACCTGCATGTGAATTTTCAGATTAGCCTCTAGCATGAATTACAGCTTTCCATAATGAATCAACAGGGAAACATGAGAAAGTCAGATAAAGGGCATGGAATCACTTCCATACCTTCAAGATGAGCAAATATAAGTACAGGAGGAAGAAACTTACAAAGATAACAGTACAGACGTATGCACCCGTAGCAAGAGGAATTCCAATGGCAGTAGCACCTTCAGGAAGAGAACGCAGTTGATTTACACTAATCCCTATCAGCAACAGAGCAAGTGCCTCCCACTATACCAAAATTAAAAATAAGCAGGATTGAGCAATGTATGAAAACATAAAAGTCTAAATGAGAATAAGGGGTAATGAAGGTTACAAACAAACTTTCACTATAATATTGTCTGATACTGAGAACCGGTCAAACACATGCAATCAACAAGAATAAATGAACCTGACCTGAATGATGGAAAACCGCCGCTTCATTACCATCTTTAATAGAACAGCAATGACCAGAACCTTTAGATTACTAAGCATCTTCACAGTAGCGGGATTGAAATATAGCTGGCACAGCAGAAACTTTCATTATTGTGTGAAATTAAAATACAGGAAAGAACGAAAGATACAACCAAGATAGTAAGAGCGTGAAAGTACTGGTAAATAAACCAACTGAAACAATGTACAATGGCCGACTCAAATATTCCTAAAAGGCAACTTGATATATAATGCAATGACCAGTAGGTCTCAAGGCAGAAAAGAAAGGTATATAGCCCTCCTTAGAAGCTTTTAAATCAGTCATTTGTTTAGGGTGCACTTAAGTAGTGTCTGCTGGAAAGTCATACAATGCAGGATCAACAAAATTGGATTAAAAGAACACCACAGGACATGCTATTGCCACAAAGCCAAAACATCTGACAGTAGACCTCACTAGTTTCAGCAGCTTAATTAGACTTAAGGATGCAAAAAAAAAAAAAAAAAAAAAAAAGAAAAGTGGATGTACCTGCATTGTGAACTTCAGATAGTTGTTAATTGCATATAACAGGGCTGGAACAGCGAGAAGCACATTATTTCGAGCTGCCTGAAAAAATAGACTCATGTCAATGACTCAGTACGATCTGCATTATAAGTAGTCAAGCAATTAAACTTAGTTTGAAGATATGAGTATATCTACTGGTCAGTAACATCCACATTTCAAAAATCCACAAAAAAATCCAATCATCAACAGAAAAAAAGAAGGTGATACGTAGAGAAGATATGTGTGTATGACATATGCCAAGCTATCAAGCAATGGAATGTAAGAAGCTAGTTTCAGATCTGATATTATGCCGTACCACAGAAAACTTCTCAATAGATTGGACTCACCTGGACAAATGTGGAAACAGATAAAAGAGGCTTCTCTCCAACTTTTTGGTGCCTGGCCTACAATTTCAACACAAAAGCTTAAGTATAAATGGACCTTCCACAGAAAGGCGAGAGGGTAATCATCTGGAAAATCGTCTTTATGCACCGCACAGAATGGGATATGTTTCACATTGGCATTACCAGTTAATCAACATCAGAACTTCTAACCGATAAGATCGGAAGAGCAAAGTTATAAATAAACTACCAGAAACCAGCCAAAGTTTCAGGAACTTCTAGTACTATTCATGTCCTAACGCAGGAGAAACGTCTAGCAACTAGTCCTAGATACTAGAGTGTAAATTTCCATGTACTGCTAAGAGAATCGAGATTCTAAAGTCAATTCAGAAACATACCTGAATTAAAAGCATCACAATTGCAAAAATAACTTTCGCAATTTCTGTCAAGAAGTTGACGCTAATAGGACTGAAGTTGAACTTCCCATCCACCTTGGACATGTACACCAAGACAGGCTGAAAAAGGAAAAGTATGTAACTTTTTAAGTGTTAAAAACTTAAAACTTAAAACACTGAAATATGGTTGTCATGGCAGCCATGAAATGAGGCTCTAATCTAAGCGAGATTGTTTACCTGTAGACCAACAAGCATGCAATCACCAACTACCAAAAGGACATTGAGAACCTTTTGCTTTGAGGATACCCTAATCTTATGGTCGTCATAAGCCCTCGAAATAGCTTTGCTACTGGGAGAGACCAGCTTTGAACGACATACACTGCACTCAGCCCCATTCATCATTTGTCTTCCTCAATTTGACAATTTACAGATTGAGCCAACCTGATAAACAAAAAAAAACAGAAATTAAGAAGAAGAAGAAGAGAATTCGAGCTAATGATCATAAGAATATGTCAACTTTTAAGTGGAATTTGAGGAAAAAGGTTATCAATCAACGGCATTTGAGATAAGTGACAGATTCAAACAAAGATTTCTCGAAACACCAAGTGTAAACCCACGATCAGATCTCAATAGCTCTATAAGAGTCACAATTCAATAAGAGCAATGAGCGCAGATAGATCTCAAAACCCAAACTTGGATCTAACTTCTAAGCCGCCATCAGAATACTTGTCGGTTCATTGCAAAAACAATCAAATTCGTGAGAAGATGGATCAAACTAACCTCAATTGACCTAACAATCAGCTTAACAGAGCATTCTCTTCAAGCCACGGGGCGTATTATCTTCTCACACAGATCCAGAGCTCGACTTGCAGAGGGAATCACTATTCTTCTCCTCTCTTCTCCTCTTCCTCGCTCTGAATTGCAGGAATTGAACAAGATCTAAAACTTTCCTGAGAGCTCTTTTAAGTACCGGGAAAAGGAAAAAGATTCGAAGAATATGCAGAGAGGGAGAGATTGAATCAATCGGTCGTTGTTTGTTCCTTATTCGCAAGTGCTCTCTTATTTGTTTGGTGCACGACCTTTTTGCTTTGATCTCACAACAACGTTTTCTTTTCGTTTCTTAAATTTTAATTATTTTTATTGTCGAATATTTAAATGAGAGATTAGCCAACATCCTTTATTAATTCACAGTAGTTTATGGGGGAAAATAACAGTAATTTCACAGCTCTTTAAGAATGTGCCTAATTTTTGGGATACACAGAATGTATTTGACAATGTGCCTAACTATTCTTTCCCTTGAGTTTTTTTCAAAAAATAAACGATTTCCTTCTAGGTGAAAACCAAAACTGAAAGAAATCTTTAGTGACAATGCTTAGTTTGGTTGATTATAAATGAAACAAAATTCTTAGATATTCTTACAAAATGTTGAGAGTAACAATATTGGTTACTAATAGTCTAATTAGACATGAATAGTGGGCCCTAATGTTCAAACTATTTGAATTTTTAGTAAATGTGTATATGTTTAATAACGAATTTTACCTTTACAGTTGAAATAAACAATTTTAGCCAAATTAAAATGATATTATTTCTAAAGCAATAAAATTTCTTCAACGCATGGGAGTTGATTACTAAAGAAGTAAATAAGTGAGATTTTTAATACCATCTTCAACATTAGTGCCTAATTAATACCTAGGGTTAGTACTTAATTTGAACCATTATTAAAAACAAAAAAAAAGGGCTCTATTTGTTCCTTATCAGTAAGAGTGATCGTGAAGCTTTTGGTGGTGACATGGCATGTGCGTGGTAAATGTGTTACCGTCACTCTGTATTTGGCACATGTGTTCTTTCGCTTTGACGTTCACCAAATAAAGCCTTGTTTTTGGTTAAATTATATCGTCTCTACAAAGCCTTGTTTTTGTGGGGAATCATCACAATTTGGAGGCTTTGTTCCACAGTGCATCTATGTTCTGTATATTTTGAGATCAAAGTTTGTACTTGTACACACTGCAAAGTCCATAGTGTTCTGCTTTACCAAAGTAAAAATTCGGTTGTTGTTGCTTTATCATATAATAGAAGCAATCTAAATAAATCTAATTACGACCCAACAAATCAAACTCAGAGTATTGAAGCCCTTACAAATAGCCAGAATTAACGTAGGATATATAAGCAAACCATTCTCTCCCAATCATAATTTTATCTTGGTCTGTGGAATAACATTATTAGCTAGAAAAACAACTCAATGCCAAAAGAAGAAACAAGAAGGCTTAGTCTTTCGTGCGGTGGTGAGAGCTTTATGCTGCAACGCTTCAATCTCTCTTTCTTTGAGTCTTTCGAAGAAAGCCACCTGTTTCACGAAAATGGTGATTACTCAAAAGTTCAGTCAGAGTCTTCAATATAAGCAAACTTATTATAAATAAAAAAAAAACCTCACATATTGACGAGCAGGCCGACAAATAACTGCAAGGACATTAGCCGTTTTTAAATCGAGATCCGCCTCTTGCCACAACCTTAAAAGTTCTGGATTGAAACTTGTACAGGTTAAAATCAAAAGATATGGTCATATAATTCGCAGAGATTCTCCTACACTTTCTCCCATTGTCAAACGATCTCGATTTTTTGGAAATTCAGAGAAGTCATAATGTACGTAACTAATGGACTGGGAGATTTTAAACCGGAACAGAAAACTAGAACCGGACTAGAACCGGGTATCGGCTCGCGGATTTCCCCAATTCAACGACATAAAAAACAATCAATTTGATCTGACCGAACTGCATTTCGATCGAAGGCGTTAAAGTGCTCGCAATCGGAGCACAATTTTGGTGGAAAGATTCCTTCTTTCTCCGACAAGAATGTCGACATCTGGGTTCAGTCTGTTCCTCGCTCTCCTACAACTCTCCGGTTTGTTATTTCCGTTGAGAGTTTCTGCAATTAGGTGATTAATTTTGGGTATAACATCCTTATTTCTATGAATTGCCGCACCCCTGTTTTGCCTCCCTCGCTTTAATTCGCCATTTCCTTTAAGATCTCGATTGGATTTTACAGGAAGGATATTGGGTTCTTAGAAGAGCGTAGTTGCAGAACAACTGTCCAAGGAAGGTATCTGATCTCCGATGATGAAGGTACGCAATTTCCCCCTCCAATTCACTTTTACAGCATTTAGCGAGAAAGGCTTGTTTTTTAAGCTTGAATGGTTGTTGTCTCAGGCAATGTGTGTGATTCTCTGTCATTGGATTCTCGAACCCGTTGTTGCCCATGGAAAGGAGAAAGATTCTCTTGTCAGTGAGTTTAGAAGATCATCATTGCCTTTAATCGTTAAATTATGTTTTTTTTTTTAGATTAGTGCGTTCTTAATCAGACTTCATTTTCTGTGGTGTTTTGGCTTGAAGTGGATGCAACCTCCTTTCACAATGCTGCAGCTCTTATGAGTTTTGCGTTTCTTGCTGCTTGAGTCCTACTCGGGTATTCTTTGGAACCTTTGGTTATTCTCTGTTCTCGCTTCATCGTTTTTCTGCTCATGTGTATATATCTTATCTTCTGCAGACGATTCTTGAGAAGGTGGTTAAGGTAAAAGTTGCAAAGCCGGCTACAGCAGGTAACTTGTCGTTTACACAGCAGCTTCGATTCTAGAACCGCATAGACGTAATTGCATTTGCAAGATTACCAAATTTTCCTCTTTTTTTTTACAGGAACTTACAAGACTGTTTTTGATTTCTGTGCCGGGAGATGCCGCCATAATTCTGAGAGTGTGGTAAGCGATTGACTGTAATTCTTGAAAATGATAAGAGGGATTATGAAAGTGTAATGTTTTTGTCCTGTCCTGAAACTTTCAGGTTCATGAAAATGCATACCACAGCAAGTTTCACCATTGCTTTTCTCTGACATCAAATGCTTCAGGTTGGCGTTGATAGCCTACATTTTCTTTCAACTGCCGTTTTTATATGTCAATATACCATTTCACATTGGTCATATAACTGAAACAGGGGCTAATCTTACACAAGTTGAAACAAGACTTCTTGGCATTGATGTGATTGTCGGAAGGTAAAACACACTCCCTTCTCTACCTGGATGAATTGTAAACGCTTTTGTGGATACCATATTCTTAAGACTCGTTTTGTTAATTTGGTTTCATAGGCAAGGAGATTCATGCGATGCAGTATGCAAGTCACGCGGAAAATTGTGTGTGATGAATAAACTCTCTCTTCTAAACCAATGTGACGTGTAAGTTACCACTTACCAAGTCATCTTATAAGCCAACCATCAAGCATACATATATCCAAACTTCGCAATTTGATGTTCACATGGTCTTTTGTTACTTTGTTTGTTCAGTATGCAAAGATACATGAGCTGCAATGGCTCCTGTTTAGCAAGTGCCGGGGCTGACCAACCTGCTGAAGTTGTCGATGATGCGCCCAGAGATTTGGTATTCCATCTTTTATCTCCTCATAAGTTCTTGATTCCTCAGTGAAACATCTCATTAAGATCGCTTCTCTTGACTTAACCTTTGGATCTTGATCATAAACTGAGTGATTCGATATGTGTGTGTTAATTTCCTTGGTTTTTTCAGTATCCAGGCGCGTGCTTGTACACACGGACACAGTCATTGCTTTCTTGTGACGGTTCACACCAATACACCCGACGACTCTGCCCATGTGCCTAGAAACTAGTCAGTATAGTTGAGACTTGCACCATAATTTTTCCCTGCTTATGCATATACCACAAAGCAGATAGTAATGGAATTTTAAGATTTATAGTTTTCTTCTAAGGGAATTGATTAAAAGATCTCTCCTTTTCCCCAATCTGTAGCTCAAATAGTCTGAAGAATGCTACTTAAAACTTTGAATTCTTTGCTGGTCATTTGTTACATGGTGGAAGAACGTTTATTCATTTAAAACCACAGAGTGGCATAAAGCATCTGTCCACATCCACTGTAACGTTTGTGGCCTACGTTGAGAATTAACTGCAAGGCCACACAAGCAGCAACGTATCCTTTAGATATTTTACACACATTGAGGTGCAGCTCTCTTGAACAGTGCCAAAATCACCACTTTTGTATTCATTCATCAAATCAGCAAAGAGGACACAAACAAGAGAAGGGCCCTTTATGGACAGCTGGAGTTTGAAGGTTGTTTCACATTGATCAACCAAGAGAGACTTTTATTATTATTATTCATTAACTAATGACTTGACTTGNGACATCTGGGTTCAGTCTGTTCCTCGCTCTCCTACAACTCTCCGGTTTGTTATTTCCGTTGAGAGTTTCTGCAATTAGGTGATTAATTTTGGGTATAACATCCTTATTTCTATGAATTGCCGCACCCCTGTTTTGCCTCCCTCGCTTTAATTCGCCATTTCCTTTAAGATCTCGATTGGATTTTACAGGAAGGATATTGGGTTCTTAGAAGAGCGTAGTTGCAGAACAACTGTCCAAGGAAGGTATCTGATCTCCGATGATGAAGGTACGCAATTTCCCCCTCCAATTCACTTTTACAGCATTTAGCGAGAAAGGCTTGTTTTTTAAGCTTGAATGGTTGTTGTCTCAGGCAATGTGTGTGATTCTCTGTCATTGGATTCTCGAACCCGTTGTTGCCCATGGAAAGGAGAAAGATTCTCTTGTCAGTGAGTTTAGAAGATCATCATTGCCTTTAATCGTTAAATTATGTTTTTTTTTTTAGATTAGTGCGTTCTTAATCAGACTTCATTTTCTGTGGTGTTTTGGCTTGAAGTGGATGCAACCTCCTTTCACAATGCTGCAGCTCTTATGAGTTTTGCGTTTCTTGCTGCTTGAGTCCTACTCGGGTATTCTTTGGAACCTTTGGTTATTCTCTGTTCTCGCTTCATCGTTTTTCTGCTCATGTGTATATATCTTATCTTCTGCAGACGATTCTTGAGAAGGTGGTTAAGGTAAAAGTTGCAAAGCCGGCTACAGCAGGTAACTTGTCGTTTACACAGCAGCTTCGATTCTAGAACCGCATAGACGTAATTGCATTTGCAAGATTACCAAATTTTCCTCTTTTTTTTTACAGGAACTTACAAGACTGTTTTTGATTTCTGTGCCGGGAGATGCCGCCATAATTCTGAGAGTGTGGTAAGCGATTGACTGTAATTCTTGAAAATGATAAGAGGGATTATGAAAGTGTAATGTTTTTGTCCTGTCCTGAAACTTTCAGGTTCATGAAAATGCATACCACAGCAAGTTTCACCATTGCTTTTCTCTGACATCAAATGCTTCAGGTTGGCGTTGATAGCCTACATTTTCTTTCAACTGCCGTTTTTATATGTCAATATACCATTTCACATTGGTCATATAACTGAAACAGGGGCTAATCTTACACAAGTTGAAACAAGACTTCTTGGCATTGATGTGATTGTCGGAAGGTAAAACACACTCCCTTCTCTACCTGGATGAATTGTAAACGCTTTTGTGGATACCATATTCTTAAGACTCGTTTTGTTAATTTGGTTTCATAGGCAAGGAGATTCATGCGATGCAGTATGCAAGTCACGCGGAAAATTGTGTGTGATGAATAAACTCTCTCTTCTAAACCAATGTGACGTGTAAGTTACCACTTACCAAGTCATCTTATAAGCCAACCATCAAGCATACATATATCCAAACTTCGCAATTTGATGTTCACATGGTCTTTTGTTACTTTGTTTGTTCAGTATGCAAAGATACATGAGCTGCAATGGCTCCTGTTTAGCAAGTGCCGGGGCTGACCAACCTGCTGAAGTTGTCGATGATGCGCCCAGAGATTTGGTATTCCATCTTTTATCTCCTCATAAGTTCTTGATTCCTCAGTGAAACATCTCATTAAGATCGCTTCTCTTGACTTAACCTTTGGATCTTGATCATAAACTGAGTGATTCGATATGTGTGTGTTAATTTCCTTGGTTTTTTCAGTATCCAGGCGCGTGCTTGTACACACGGACACAGTCATTGCTTTCTTGTGACGGTTCACACCAATACACCCGACGACTCTGCCCATGTGCCTAGAAACTAGTCAGTATAGTTGAGACTTGCACCATAATTTTTCCCTGCTTATGCATATACCACAAAGCAGATAGTAATGGAATTTTAAGATTTATAGTTTTCTTCTAAGGGAATTGATTAAAAGATCTCTCCTTTTCCCCAATCTGTAGCTCAAATAGTCTGAAGAATGCTACTTAAAACTTTGAATTCTTTGCTGGTCATTTGTTACATGGTGGAAGAACGTTTATTCATTTAAAACCACAGAGTGGCATAAAGCATCTGTCCACATCCACTGTAACGTTTGTGGCCTACGTTGAGAATTAACTGCAAGGCCACACAAGCAGCAACGTATCCTTTAGATATTTTACACACATTGAGGTGCAGCTCTCTTGAACAGTGCCAAAATCACCACTTTTGTATTCATTCATCAAATCAGCAAAGAGGACACAAACAAGAGAAGGGCCCTTTATGGACAGCTGGAGTTTGAAGGTTGTTTCACATTGATCAACCAAGAGAGACTTTTATTATTATTATTCATTAACTAATGACTTGACTTGTGTTCATACATTCATAATCCCAACGAAACCGTCATTGAAGATGAAGATAACTCAATTTTAATTGATGATGATTGATTACAGAGGTTGGTTTATACTTTCAAATTATCAGAAGAATTATAAATAAATTAAAAAAAAAAGACATCAGAATTTGTAATCGGTTTTAAACATTCTCGTGTCTTTCTTCGGTTCTTTAGCTTTAGCCCCACCTCTGTTTTCCGATTCGTCTGGTTCCTCGTTATCATCATCAGCTATCACAAACGCGGGATGGCTCAAAACGCATTTCAGAAGCTGCGTTCCTCTCAACGCGTTTGTGAGCGGTAAGTGTCCTAGAGGCATTTCATCGTTAAGCTCCCACTTGAACTCGTCAGGGAAAGCTCTGTAGTTGTACTGAACAACCTCTGTGTCAAGAAGCTTCATCCACTCGACTTTAATGAAGAATCTGGTGAAATCTTTCTTGACTTTCAACCAGATTTTGCGTTGCACACTGTATCCGAACCTCCCATCGCTGTGTTTCGTCCACAGGTTGTCGATAGCTTGAAGATCTTCGACGGAGATCGATTTCACCTCGGAGAAGAACACGTAGCCGCGTTTTACGGCGGCTTCTCCTGCTATCTGAATGAGAAGCCTCCGAGTTTCCTCGTCGGCTTTCCTGAAA